>JAOSBN010115152.1:0-38790 GCA_027563595.1 Erythroxylum suave
ATCTGTATATAAGAGCCCTTAAAAACAGTTTGTCCTCACCATCATCATCAAGGAGATAAGCCAACTTCTAGATTTACAGATATGGCAGCTACCACCAAAAAAGTGCTTGCTCTTCTCTTCATTCACTATATTGATTACTGTAAGTTCTCACACTTTAATATTAACAATATACAAATTGAAAATAATCCTCAGATTGTAACAGCTAACTTATGAACATAAAATGTAGTTGACTACACAGAGGCAAAAGGAGTGACATGTAGCAAGTTGTACGCAATCAAAAACGGAGATCTATGCTTCAAAATTGCATAAAAATACAACATGAAGCTTAGTTATTTCTTGTCACTTAACCCCAACCTCAATTCTACAAACCTCTTTCCTAGTCAGTGGGTTTGTATAAAAGGCAAGGTACAATAATTAAGCATTTGCTAGCTTACTAATGATAGCAATGCAAAAGTTATGAAAGATAATACTAGAAGTATGAGTTGATGTGGCTGCTTCGCTGTTGAATTACGTATGTTATCCACTTTTCTTTTTTTTAAAATAAAACGGCTACTCTTCCTCAAGCGATCCTCCGCCTTTGAATTTGTTTTTGTTCAATTTTTAAAATTATTTTAAATTTAGATTGCATTTAATTGGTAACACTATAAACATAATTGAATATAGTGTTACATGTATAAACAAGTCTTAATCAAGCAATTGAACAAGAACTCTTAAATATAAATATATTAATTTAATTTAAATTCATTTATTAGACTTTTTCTTAGATTTCATATTTATTCTTTTAATTTATTAGAGGAGTTATGTATAATGAAAGTATAGAAAATACTAGTAATTTGAAATTACGTTATCTTGCACGTATATGAAAGGTAAATCTCTCTCATTATCTTAAAGGTAATCGAATGCTTTTATAAATTGGCCCAACTTACATGGTTCCTGAGATGACAAACAACATAGTCCTAGTGTCTGTTTAAACACAGGCGCCAGCCCCTCCTTTCTTTTCCTTCGGAACAGACGACAACGCCCAAATGAGTATGTTTTTCCAAAACGCCAAAGGTGCCCTATCTTCTCCTCTATCTTGGACAACAACAAAGAATCTTCTCTGTGTGCTTGCCCTCTTCATTTGGTGAGTTATGTTGATTGCATATTTTGTTATGATATTGAAGTCGAAAATAGTATAATGTGTCTGTGTTATGTTTTGAGTTTCTTTTCGATTTTTTTGCATTTATTGGTGACGATAATGGTTGAGTTGTGCATTATTTGCTGCATTGATTTCTTCAAGGTTTACTTTTCACAAAAATTTTAAAAGTCGTCACCAATTATCGACATTTAACTACAATTTTAAAAAGATAGCCGCTAAAGGTTAGGCAAAGAAATGAATTTAGTTAAAAATTAACCTTTTGGCAACAATTTTAAATATTGTCGCTAATGGTCAAGCAAAGAAACAAATTTGGTCACAAATTTGAACAAACATCACCAAATATTTAATGATCAGTTAGGGGAAATAAAGGTTAGCGATGATTTATTGAAAGTGTTGCGAAGCGAATTCTAGTGTTTATAAATGAAAATGACAATTTATCATTCGTGAAACCTAATATCTGTCTCGTAGTGTCCTCTTCTCTCACACCCTCCTCTATAGTCCTCCTCTCTTGCGTTTCCAGCCTCCTCCTCCATAGTCCTCCTTTTTCTCCTTTCCAGCCTCCTCCACTGTCTTGCTCTCTCGCGTTTCCAACATCCTCCCTTGTCCACCTCTCTCATGTTTCGAGCTTCCTCCAGCGTCCTCCTTCCATTTCCAAATCCTCCTTGCATTTCTAGTCTTCTCATTATGTTCTAGTCATCTCCTTCCAGTCGTTATGTTTTATCCTTGGCCTCGTGTTCCAACCTCTCGCCAATACATCATCTTCGCTACATTTTTAGGTACCCATTTACTATATAGTTTAGGTAATTTAAACAAAATGGTTTATTTTCACTCAGTCCTTTTATTTCTTCTCTCTGCTAATTTGCTGGCTTCTTTTTCAATTCTTTCCCCAAGTTGACAAACCAGTTTGTTGTTTGGATAGAAAGAAAGATGGTGACTATTGCTTCAAAATCAATTTTTACCGATACTCACTTTTAGTTTTTCACTAATTGTTGAGGTATTACCATTTTAGGGCCTAGATGACCTTACTCTTCTCTATTTTTTTTTTGGGTCATATGGAACAAGAAATTGAGGTTCTCATTTTCGGGAACTGAGATGAAAAAGAAAGAAGATCTATTTACAACTGCAATTTGGCTTGTCTTTTCATTGTGCAAGAAAAATCTACTCAGTTAAGGAATTGTCCAAGAAAGAAGATCTACATACTTAGCGGGTAGAGGTGTGAGAGATTTAATTTTGAAAAGAGAGCCAAAGGATTTTGATATTATCACCACTATTAAACTTCAATAGTTTTTTGGTGGATTCTAAGTGTTCTTCACAAGTTTTTTGTTCACAGTTATACTTCTTATATACTAATACTCATGATTATCGGATGAAGGAGACCCTATTTTTTCATATAATGTACCACAGATCAAAGAGCAATTTTTTCGTTCTATGATCATTGGACGGAAGTTTCCTATAGGCAGGGTGTTTATCAAAGATTCAATAGTTGAGGTGTGTTAATTTGTTGTGGTTTAAGTGATTACCTTTTTTGTCATTTCACCTTTTCTGGGTTGGTGCAAACATTATCCTAGTGGTTTCTAGCTTGTACTTAAGTGGAACTGATTTCATGTCTACATAGGTGTCCAGCGTTGAAACGACATCACTTATTAATGGAAATGAAAAAGTTTGTTTCAAGATCCTTTTCATAGTTCACATAGCTATTTGTAAAGGATCATTGTCAAAGTGTTAGCAAAAGTTGTTCGGCTTTCTCACTTATATGTCAATATTTTAAAGCTATTAAACGTGAAATTTTATTTTAGATGCTGTAATCTAATCTATAATTAAGGGTAAACCTAGTGTTTGAACAACAAAAGCATTCCATTTTTAATGTTTATTTTATTTTAATTTATTATTATTTAAAAAATGTGTCATCAATATTTATTATAAAATGTAACTAATTTATATTTCAAACTGTCTGAAAAATTGTAATAAATTAAAATAAATTTGTTTTAACAATTACAATAAAATTTAAATCTAAAATAAATTTTTTGTCATTAAAAAATATTAGTTACCAAAACAAAATCGTCACAAAATGTTTTTACGTATATTTGCAAGAACGTCTCTAAAAACATTTAGCTATAACAAGAAATTAGTAGCTAAAATTATTCTGCTAAAAAACAAAATTGTCACTAAAATTATTAGCTACAAAAAAAAATTGTCACAAAATGTTGTTACCTACGTTTACAAGAATGTCTCTAAAAACATTTACCTACAACAAATAATTAGTACCTAAAACAATTTTGCTAAAAAAGTTGTCACTAAAATAATTACCTACGACTATGGTTTAGTAGGTAAAAACTTTTATTTGCAAAAAATATACGTCGTAAAATCCTATATATGACGTTCTTCGTTCTCGTTGGTTATATGTTTTACCAACGAAATTATTGTGTATCCAAAACATTTTTGTTACAATTTCAAGAAAACATCGCGAATATTGTTTTGCTATCGAGATTCAGTGACCATTAGGGCGACGATTATTTTTCGTCACAAATTAATATTTGCAACGATGTTTTAATATTTAGCAACATTTGGTTTCATCACCAATTAGTTTATCTGTTGTAGTGTGGGTCGATCCCACGAAATTAGTGATCACTAGTAATTACTTTTCTCCTATTACCTAGCCTATGAATTAAATTTTGCTTTTGAATTAGGAAAATAAAACTTAACAATTAATGCAAAATAGGCGTCAACATTGAATACATAAATGAAAGAAATCATTTAGAAAACAATCAATATCAGGAATTATTATCTATGTAATAAATATCCCTAAAATCATTAAATAATTAACCTTTATTATGAGATTTTTTTAATAACTACTGGGCGGTGAAAATTCCTATCATATGCTAATCTATCTTTCGAGTCTACTAACAACTAATCCTATGTTTATTAACCAAATTAATTAGGTTAAAGTTTAGAAGATTGCTTTATCGATTTATGAATTCCACTATTATATTTTTTTCCCTAATTTACATGATTTACCTCAACCTGCGTCTAGGTTTGTAATAAACTCCATCCAATTATGGCAGATCTATTTATGAATGAGATTTCTTAATCTCTATGCTACGAAATCAAATTGTGAACTAATATTTTGGATCTATTAGAACATATATTAAGCATATAATTGAATCATAACAAATCAATCAAAACCATCGCATTAAATAAAAGAATCAAAACATATTGTTATCTCAAATAGGATTCATCATACCTAGACACTAAAAAGCATTTAGACACATAATAGAAAATGAAATCAAACATAAACTGGAAGAAAAATGAATAAAAAATAAGTAATTCAAAATTCCAAAATTTCCTTTTATCTTCTATCAAATATTCCTACAAGTTTAAGGTTGATGTTGTAATCTATTGGATCTTTTTTATAATTTCTTCACACTTTTCACTTCTCTTGATCAATTTCATCCCTTTTAGACCTTCTCTATGTCTAAAGTTACCTCCAAAATTTTGCTCTTCTGAATTGCCTCCACTCATGTCCTCTTATAATGAATTCTAGGCTTTCTAGGACATACACAATTTAATACACGACATCTCCAAAAACACTTAAAATTATGAGTTTTCGAGTTTTAAGGGACTTACACAGCCACACACATTGTCACATATCTCATATTTGTTTTAAATCTTCATTTTATGCCATGATTTTACCCTAGTTCCTCTTCTTTTGGTCCAGGAAGGCAATTATAACCTATGAATGTCCTTAGAGCAAATAAAGTACCAAATCTACAATGAAGTATAAAATATCAAGAAAAAGTTCATCAAATATCAGCTATAAATATGGTCAATTATGCATATACCAAACATTCCCACACTTAAGCCTTTGCTTATCCTTAACAAACCATAATCAAAATTTTAAATCTTACAACATCCATTCCTCATTAACCTTGACCTATCCACTCTTACTATAAATCATCATGTCATATTGAATCAAATTAACATAAAACTAAAGTCAAGTTATCTTCAAATTAACTTCCTAAGTCAATATTAATAGTAATCACATAAATATTTGCATTGATAAAAAACATAAAACTTTACACCCTTATAAAGATTTCACTTAATGCACTCAACTGTTTAGGGTGAGAAGTATCAAAATTCTGAAATTAATGCATTGTAGAACTGTTACAATGAACTTGCAATATTATCCCATCTCTACCATTTATGTATAAACTAGAAACAAAAATCAAAAGGTCTTAACATGGGTTGCAATGGGGTTTAGGTATAGTATGGATGGGATGATAAAAGTGTTAAATTGAAGAACATTTACTAAAGAGATTATTATATGAAAATTGTTACAAAATACACAGGTCCTTTCTGTGCTACTCCATTGGCGCCATATATTTTTTCTTTTTCTAAGCTCTTTTTTTTTATATCAATCAAAACATAATTTCTAGCATTTAGTACCACAATTAATGAAATAATGGACATGACAAGACTTAAAAGTTTCAAACAAACAAATAATGTAAATAACCTTTAGGGTTCCAAACAAGAAAAAGGCTTCAAAAAAATATGATGAAGGTTAATATGTTAAGAGGCCATTTAATTCCATTTCTATTTTTCTGTTGTGGCTTTTAGTTTTTGTTTTCTATTTTTGGTCTCTGTTTTTTAATCAAAAAATAACCTGTTTGATTGCTATTTCTAATATAAAAACTGAAAACAAAAACTTTTTTGTTGAAGTTTGTAATGAAAATCTAAAAACAAAAATCATGTTTTTTAATCTTGATTCTATTTTTAATTACACTCTTATTTTAATTATTTTTAAAATAATAAATTCTATTTCTAAATTGTTAGAAGTAAAATATATTTATATTTATATAAGTAAAGAAATTTCCATATTAATTGTATAGAATAAAATTCTATAAATTAAAAAATTGTATTAAGTCTTCTAATATAATTATGTATAACACAATAAATTACATATGAGGAGGCCAAAGTTGCGCATCAAACATGATTTAGCTCAATTTCTTATATTTTTCTTTAACTTTTCCTAGTCAAAGAGAAACATACTTTATGACAACTTTAACTGCAATTATATCTGCAACAGAGTTAGCATGGATGAATGGAAAGTTGTTACCAATGAAATACTTCACCACATCATTTTCTTCGCGGATCAACATCACTCCAGGTTTCAACTTTGTAATTATTGACACATTTCTAGGAAGAACACCCATCTACCCTGTTGTAGTTGGAATTATGATCATGTCAACCTAAATGATGATTTTGGATAAGGTAATAACTTTTTTAGAAATCTATAAAATCCAATCTTGTTTTGTTTTTCATTATGCGTGAACAAGTAAAATGTACAAACATATTTGAAATGTTAGAGATAGCTTAGCTATAATGATTAAGATAATTACTGGTTATTTAAAACTTAAACGAATATAGGAAAAATCATAAAAAGAAGAATGTTCAAACCATCGAAATGAGAAGAATTAAATGATACAATTTCCTCAAAGATTAATACCATTTTGGAAACAAAAAGAATAGGTTGATACATCCACTCAGCCAAAAAGCCAAGAAAACACATTAAGGGACCTTCAATTCATGGAAATATTTATATGTACTTACAGGTGTTCAATGTTGTTAAAAAACTATTGTACATGAAGACCAGAGTACATTCGTCACTATTTTTTTCCCTAACAATTTCATTATATAGCCAAATCTTAATTCTATTTAACAACTACTAAATGGTAGGGAAAAAAAGGAAAAAAATAACTACAAAATAGATGGGTGCAATGGCCTTGGATGAGATAATACACATGTGAGGATGTAAAGATAATGATGTCATTGTAAAGTTAGATGTTGCATTGATATAAAAGTTGTAGAAGTTATATTGAACCATGGAGTCAAACAAGCTCATTTACAAGTTCAAAGCTCACTCTTAACCATAGAAAATTTGAAAAAACAAGTGTCTCTAATCAATAATAGGTCTATTACAGCAATACTGTCAAGAAGAACTAAAGCCATTTTTAAAGATACTATTAGTAAGACTACAGCCAGAATGATAAGCAGCTTGCTACAAAATGACGTAATTGATGATAATATAGTAGAAACAAAAGTGAGAAGGCTTAGTTCAAAGACTCAATCAAACATTTTGGGCGAAAGATCTCCATAACATACCATATGTAACCAAATGAAAATATAAAATGTATATGTAAGAAACTGATCACAAATAAAAATTGTGGATATACATCAAGAATTCATCACAGATATATAATGTCTGGAGAGCTAACCTGGTTACAATAATAAAATTCCTAATATAAGATATATATCCCTTTATAAAAATCACATACAAAATTGGTTTCAAATTCTGACCTCAAAATCACACTACAAAATGAAAGGAACCAAATTCTCGAACAAAACTCCAAAATCAAATAAGGTTTTAAAAATCTTCACCTTCTGAGAATTGGGAATGGCAATCAAAACCTAACGAAATGTAGTGATGGAGTTCTTGTACCAAAACCATGCTTCATTAAGAGCACCATTGTTCGTACCACCACCCATGCTAATAACGACATCACCATCTAGGCGGGGCATGGTCGTAAGATTACGTACGCTAAGTTTTAATATTTGTTAACTTTAGTAAATCTGTGAGCGCACGGGTCGCGTATTACCTAAGGTATTGATCCCATGAAGAGGGGAATGTAGTAAGGTCACACTAAACTATAATAATTCTAAATAACTAAACTAATGCAAAAATAAATCAACCAAATAATTAATTTCAAGAATTTAAATGCAGAAAGGTAAACAAAGTAGTAAAATCACACAACCAATACAAAAATTAACCTAGAAACTATCGAGTGAGAGAAAGGGAATTTTAATTCAAAACTAATGAAAATTCTAACCAATTATGAAATTATCGATTACTCTCACTCGAGTTATAATCCTTAACACTAATTAATGATCCCTAAATTAAATTATGGAAATATGATCTCTTGACTCACAATTTACCCACAACCTAAAGTAGTTCTAAAATTGTTTAATAACACATTAAGAATCTATGTTCAATCTCTTGTTACACAACTCTACTAGTTTGATCCAATTTTTATCTATCAACTTACCTAAGTCTTATTAGCCCAAACTGATTATCTTCACTTGGCTGACCCTCTTAGTTTATAGCCAAATTATTAAGAACAGATATTGAATCACAGTTAAATCAATAAAAACACAATCAATCAAACTTTGTTAATCTCAAGAATCAAACTACACTTCTTCATATTAGCATGCAATTTATTCTTCTGCAGTGTTATCTGGACTTCCCGTAAATGGGCTATATGCTCCTCCTCTTATTGACTGTATATTAGCTTGTTATCAAAGTAAACCCCCATGGATATGCCAATAAACAGATTCAGTATTTGATTTATAAGCCTCATGAAAGGTTTAGGAGTATTGGCAAAGTTGAATGGCATCACAAACCATTCATACAACCCCTCTTTTGTCTTAAAGGCTATCTTCCAATCATCTCCAACCTGATTCAGATATGATGGTATATGTTATGAAGATCTGTTTTTTAAAAGATCTACGTGCCAGGAAACACATCCAACATATCATCCAGTCAGGGAATAGGAAACTTATACCTATATTAATTTTTTTTATGACCTTGCTCTCCATACACATTCTCCCATCTTTCTTGGGGGTCAACAATGTTGGAACTGCACAAGAACTTATGCTCCCTTGAATGTGCCCCTTACGCAACAATTCCTTCACTTGCTATTTGAGAACTTCTACCTCTTTAGACTCATCCTATAATGGGGTAAGTTAAACAAATTGTCCATAAGAACTAGGTTAATGTGATGTTGAATGCCCCCCATAGATGGAAGCTTTATAGGTAATTCTTCAATTAAGATGTTATGAACTCCTCCAGCAATAACTTCACAGCATTTTGAAGCTCTACTGCATCTTGCTTCTTCTCTATTACTAGCGCTTTCCTTCATAATCAGAGCATGCACTTCTCTAAGTCTCGTTTATTGACTTTTCAAATTTGGCCTCAAAGCGGGTTTCTATTAAGAAATCCCTACCCTCAGTTTTAGAAGATTTGGGTTTAAAACTCTCATTCATTGGCAACAAGGAATATTTCTTTCCATTCTTCTACATCTTACATGTATTTCCTCTACCATTATACTTTTTTGCAACATCAAACTACCAACGTCTACCAAATAATAGGTGACAAGCATCCATGTCTACCATGTCAAAATAATTCCATCCTTATACTGACACACAGAAAATGGTACCGTGTAGCACTCAGTCATTTGGATATTTTGACCTCTTTTAATCCAACTGATTGAGTACAGATTAGGGTGCTTCTCCACCTTCAATTCTAGACTATGTACAACATCTCTACCTATGGTATTTTCATAGTTATCGTTGTCAACAATCACATCAATCATGCAGTTGTGAATGGTGCACTTGGTTTTAAATAATTGACACCTCTAGGTATCATCTTCCTGTTTTAGGGTGAGAATTGTCCTTTTAATCATATAGTTCTCACTTTCTTCATTCTCTGCTCCACCTTCAAACTCATAATCTTCTTTCTCACTATCTGGACCACAGTATACCTCTTCCTCCTCATCCCTACATTATACCATATGGAATGCCTTTCTAAGGTGACAGTTACTAAATCTATGGCCTAATTTCTTGCACTTAGATCACTTCCCTGGGATAGGTCTAGTTTAGGGATTAGTAGTTTTAGATGCTTCTTTTGTTTCCACCTTTTTCTTCCCCAAAACTCTATATTCCTAGGTTCTACCCTTTATAATTGTTCTGCTTTTATCAATGGTAGTTCTGAAGGTATCTCCACCATAATTCCCACCATAATTCGTACCATAATTTGCACTGTTATTTTTGTGGGAGTATTTAGGATTGTTCCTTTCCTTCGTTAATTTTTCAACCTTTAAAGCCAAATTTATGGCTTCAAACAAGTTTCTCACTGCTTGCACCCCAATTTTCTCTTTAATTGTTGATTTCAACCCCTCCAAAAATCTAGCTACCTACTGTCCTTCAATATCTCTCAGGTCATTTCTGGATGCTAGCTTAGTAAAATTCGCATAATATTCATGTACAGATTTTTGACACTGCTGACACCTTTGGTACTACTGAAACAGAAATTACTCATAATATAGAGAGAGAAACTATAACACACCACTTATATGGGGAACATTCCTGAACCTCCATTGGACATTCGAGAACATGCCCTATGAAAGTGGCATGTTAGAGCAATCACATTCAATTATATGGCATCATACAAAACATAATTAATCAAAAGATCAAAGGTTCCCATTTCATTTATAAAACATAGTTACACTGTAGCCTTTCACTACAAAATCCATATATACAATAACAAAACATATAGTTTAACACTCTTTTTACAACATTCTACATAAAATGAGGAACTACACAAAAACATTCTATCTAAACTCCTCAGTATTAGCTGATCGACCTTTGAGCCATTCTTGAGTCCAAAATCGATAGAACTAGACTTTTACTAGTTTCCCTTAGGAACTATGTCTCCCTCATACCTGAAAATCAACAATTTCAAATTTGATGAGTTTTACAAACTCAGTTAGTAAACCATCATTGATATGCTCACTTATATCAAATCACAAAGATAGTTCACATTCCAAATTCATAGACAAATCATATCATCACATAGTGAACATCAATTCACATATCATCATTTTTTTTTCAAATACAATTGTGTACACCATTTCACATTTCTAATTAAGAACAATTCAAATAATTCATTTCAAACATTCATACGATACATATCGATTGATATCTGCAATGTACATGTGACTCTATTTTCATTGTTACTTTATTATGACCAAGCACTTTTTTAATTGTCCGGTATCAGTTGTAGATATCGAGCTCATTAGTAACTTTCCTGTATCCATTGTGGATACTAAGCTCATTTTAATGTTGATTTTGTGGCTCTTTATACACATTTCTAAGCTTTAAACTCTTTTTCATTGGCCATTTTGGTCACAACTTTGTTTATTTGATCATGCATTTCAATCTAATGAGATGCATCATTTCTCATTATAAACAATCAATCACTTTCATTCATTATGCACAGTCACTTTCATATATTCATCAAATCTAAGTCACTTTCATATTCAATTATCAAACTCCTTAGACTATCAATGTCCAAAATTATCACATTCACATAAATAGCAGATCAATAGTTGAAATTTAAGCAAATACAATCAATCCTAGTGAGAAATATCTAGGTTGACTTATAATAAACTCCAGATAGTTATTGCCTCGATAAATTGACAACGTCTGGATGTTGGCATTCGAATTAACCATCTAAATCATGCAAAAAACACATTTACACAAGTATGTATGTATGATTGAATACTTATGCGAATGATCAATTTAGTAATGTATGTGTATGTGTGTGTGTGTGTCATATGCAATGCATGCCTAATAACATTCTCGAGTATGTATCCTTAATCACAAGTCTTGATCATTAAAACATTATATCTTTTATATGTCTTGCTTAAACTTAGGTTTACACCTCAAAGAAACTTGATTATTCTTCAACTATCCATGAATTTCACATACTTGGAGATATCACTACTACTTAATTTTTTCCAGAATTCATGTCCTATAAAGCTACTTCATTTCATGCCATTCTAACTTCCATATTGGTTACATTAAATCCTATAAAATCTACTCATTTGCTTCATTACCATTCACTTTATACCATCATACATGCAGACCTAACTTTTCCAGATTTGAAAACACTTCATTCTCACCTCAATTTCATCTCAAAAACATCCATAACATAACTCATAACCTATTGTTGATCATTTATACTAAAAACATAACATAAAATGCATCCATGCATTCATCAACATACAACACACTTTCAACTTCATTAACACTTTCAATCTATCTCTAAACAATCATCATAAATGTTTCATTTAATCAAGCCATGAAAAATAAGATCTTACTTACTTGTTTAACTCCAAAGTTCTCCAAATCATCAAGAAAACTTAGCTTCTACACTTACACAATTATCATCATAGTCAAGAACAAGATGGAATAGAAGTGGGTTTCATAAACAAAAAGAGATAACAAAATTTGTTGGAGTAGCAAGATGATTATTTTGAGCAAGAATTAACATCATAAAAGTGAGGGTGAGTATCGTGAATGGAGAGAAAAAATGAAGAAGAACAAAGCATGTAATAAAAGTATAAGTGAAAGACAAAGAAATGTTCTTTCAAGTGAGACTATCGTGGGTGGTGAGTGGCAAATGTTATGACACTTTTCATTTGCCTCCTATCATCTTCTCGTGGTCTCCAATTTTCTCTTAATAACTAGCTCATTTGTCTCTCAATCACCAAGGCATATATCACCCAATTTTCTATGTCACTTGTCAATAAATCCTAATGCCACTTGTCAATTATTTCTATTACCATGTGTCACTTATTTCTACTACCACAAATTAATTTGTATTACCACTTGGCATTTTTCTAGTCCAAAAATACACATAAACTTATAAATATCCCAATTTTAACAAATAAATTCCAAATTAATAATTGAAAACTATCAAACAAAATTCAAGACATATTAATTCACAATTCACATTATAATCATTTTAAATTGTTCATTCCTTAAAGTATGTCAATTGAGTGCATCTATAGTATTTGTAATGTGTACAATAAATATTCACGTATATATCTTAATGATATGCATACGAATGCAATGCACCCCATAATTTCTCAATGCTATTTATAATGTATAGTGGTCTAGGATCCTATGTCCTAACCCTTAGTATGGAAAAATGAGATATTACAATTCTCCCCCTTAAAAAATTCCATCCTCGAAATTTTTACCTGATTGATCAAACATATGGGGGTATTGTTTCCTCATGTTCACCTCTATTTCCCATGCGGCTTCTTCACTCGAATGATTCCTTGATAAGACTTTAACCAATGGGATCATTCGGTTTCTCAATTGCTTATTCTGATAGCCCACTATCTTAATCGATTCTTCAGCATAACTCAAATTACTAGCAATTTCAACTTCTTGTGCCGGTAACTTGTGTGTTGGATTAGACTGATATCTCCTGAGCATACTGACATAAAACACATTGTTAATCTGAGCCTTTTCCATTGGTAATGCTAACTTATAAGTCAATGGTCCAACACTCTCAATAATCTTATATGGACCAATGAATCTAAGGCTTAGCTTACCCTTTTACCGAACCTCAACACTCCTCGCCAAGGTGACACTCTCAGAAATACCTTATCTCCTATTCGATACTCCATATCCCTCCTCTATTGATCCACATAACTCTTTTGCCTATCTTGAGCTGCTTTAATTCTACTACGGATCAATTTAACCTTAACAACATTATCTTGAATCTACTACAAATCAATTTAACCTTATCAACAGTATCTTGAATCAGTTCTAGCCCTTTAATAATCCTTAAACCCTCTTCATCCCAGTATAAAGTGAACAACACTTTTTACCATTAACACCTCTTATGGTGCCATACCTATACTACTGTGATAATGATTATTATAAGCAAATTCAAATAGAGCTACATACTATTCTCATGCTCCTTAAAACTCCAAAACACATGCTTTGAACATATCATCAATGATCTTAACAATCCTCTCACTCTGTTCGTCTAAATAAAGATGAAATGTTGTACTAAAGTTCAACCTCGTACCTAATGTTATTTGTAAACTATCCCAAAATCTTGAGATAAATCTAGGGTCTCGGTTTGATACAATAAAAATTGGGACCCCATATAATCTCACTACTTCATTTACATACCTCTAATCTAACTAATCCAGTGAGTTATTCTCTCTCACTAGTAAGAACTGGGTCAACTTCATCAATATATCAACAATGAACCATATGACATCATGTTATCTCGGAGTCCTCGGTGAACCCGTAATAAAATCCATATTAATTCTCTCTCATTTCCACTCTAGAATTGGCAATGACTGTAACTTCCCAACCGAAGCTTGATGCTCTATAATCTGTTGACAATTTAAACACTTTGCGCCACATTTAGCCACTTGCTTCCTCATCCCTAGCCACCAGAAATGTTGTTTCAATGTATTGTACATCTTGGTAGTATCAGGATGTATAGCATAGGCTACTATGTGTGCTTCCCCCAAAATCTCTTTTATCATATCCTCAATATTCGATACACACAATCTCTGCTTCACATATAATTTCTCATTTCTTAACTCAAACTCATAATTTAGATTCACATTCAACTTCTTAATAATCTTCATTAATTCTAGATCCTTACTTTGGGCTTTTCTGATCCGTTCATGTAACATCGGCTTAAGCTTCAATGTAGCTAACAATGCCTTATTTTGCCTGAAATTCAACTCAACATTCAATGCTCTCAAATTCACTAGATTTGGTAACCTTGATATCTGAACTTACGCTACACTACTATCTAATTTTTACATAATGCATTAGCTACAACATTTGCTTTACCAAGATGATACTCAATCTTGTAACCATAATCTTTAAGCAATTCAATCCACCACCTTTGCCTCATATTCAACTCCTTTTGACTCAACAATTATCTCAAACTTCTATGATCAGTAAATATCTGAAATGTCTCTCCATATAAATAATGTCTCCAAAGTTTCAAAGCAAATACCACTGCAGCAAGTTCCAAATCGTGAACTTGATAATTGAATTTATGAGATCTTAACTGTCTCTAGGCATATGTAATCACTTTACCATACTGCATCAAAACACATTCTAATCCCTAGTGTGAAGCATCACTATACACGACATATCCACCAGGTCTAAATGAAAAAGCTAACATTAGTGTTATAGTTAAGTGATGCTTTAATTCCTTAAAACTCCTTTAGCATTCATCAGTCCATCTCAATTGTATATTCTTCCTTGGCAGTTTTGTTAAAGGGGCTGAGATCAATGAAAACCCTTTAACAAATCTGCTATAGTATCTAGCTAATCTAAGAAAACTCCTGATCTCTGATACATTTCTCGGAGCTTCCCACTTCATCACTACTTCTACTTTCTTTGGGCCTACCTATATGCCCTATCCAAATACAGTATAACCTAAGAATACCACTTGATCAAGCCAAAATTCACACTTCCTGAACTTGGCATATAATAGTTTCTCTCTCATTATCTATAAGACTAACCTCAAATGCTCAAAATGTTCCTCTCTATTTTTTGAATACACCAAAAGACCATCGATGAATACAATCACAAAATGATCTAAGTAGGGTTGAAATTATTTATTCATCAAAGCCATAAAAGTTGTTCGAGCATTTGTTAACCCAAAAGACATCACTAAAACCTCAAAGTGCCTATATCTGGTTCTAAATGTGCTCTTCAGTACATCAGCCTCTACTATCTTCAACTGATAGTACCCTGATCTCAAATCTAGTTTAGTGAACACCTGAGCTCCTTGGGACTCCCCGAGGTGACACACTTGGTCTGATAAACCCTTATGCAACAACTCCTATAACTGAGCCATAAGTTCCTTAAGTTCCACAAGTTCCATCTTATATAGAGGAATAGATATAGGAGTAGTACCTGGAACAAGGTCAATAGAAAATTCCATCTCCCTATCAGGGGGTAGACCAGATAATTCAGCAAGAAACATATCTAGGAAATCCCTAATAATAGGAATATCCTACACTGCCTGCTCAGTACTGGTATTAACTATATAGGCTAGGTAAGCCTCAAATCCACCTCGAATCAATCTTATAGCCCTCATTAATGATATCAATCTGGTTGGAACTGTTTGACAACTATCACCTTGAAAAATTGCTCTCGATTAATTAGGAGATTCAAGAATCATCTCCTTAGTGTATTAGTTTATTACAGCCTTATAAGTAGTGAGCCAATCCATACGTAAGATAAGGTCTATCTCTTTTAATTGTAATATTATCATATTGACTTTCAATTCTTCCTAATCAACCTGAATCATACACCCTTTACAAATTTCACCAATTACTGTAGTACTACATACTGTTGTACTCACCACTAATCCACATTTCAACATCTCCTTATTACAATGCAGTTTAGATGCTAGATATGGTGTGATAAATAAATACGTAGATCTTGGATATGGCAATGAAAATGCTTTGAATTGAAAGACATTTAACATACATACTACAACATCTGGGGAGTTCTGAGCCTCCTATCTGGTGATGACATAAATCCTAGCCTGAGACTGCAGTTGATTACTCTGCACCTCAATGCTGATAGTAGGACAGTTGAACTCACTCAGCCCCTACCTATGCCTCTCTACCCTCATCCACTTGCTCTACTCTGTTAGACAGTTATCTTAGTTATTGATCCTCCTCTCTATCTAGATTGTTCTCCAAAAACTACCGGACAGTCATTGATCTGATAGTTAAAGAAGTCACAATGAAGGCAAGCTCCCAATAACTTCCAACATTCTCCACCATATTTCTTCCTACAACATTCATACCTAGGCACCTGCAGTGTTTGTCCAGATGCTAGACCTTTACCACTACCAGCCTGTACAAAACTGCCTCTCGTTCTAAACCCCAAATATCTCAATCTAGTCGGTGGTCAAAATGATCTATTCTAGAATTTACTAAACCTCCTGCCAGAATCAACTTGAGACTCACTCTGTCTCTTCATTCTAAACTCCTTTTTGTATTCTCCTTGTCCATCTTTCAACAATTGTTCTATTCAAATCGAGGCAGCTCCCAGCTCAATGAAACTGCTCAGATCTGTAATAGCTAATGTTGTTCTAATCTCTATATTCAACCTATCCTCAAATCGTCTACACTTGTCCTCCTCAGTCGGAATCAAAATAGTAGCATACCTTATTAACTCATTAAATCTTATCTCATATTCAACTATAGTAAGACTTCCTTGCTTCAGATCTAAGAACTCTTTCATCTTCCTATCAAGGTAGCTCTTTGACATGTAATTCTTCTTGAAAACTTTCAGGAAGTCTTCCCACATTAAACTACTAGGTCTAGTGGTACTATCAGGAATAGTCTTCCACCACTGATAAGCTGGACCTTGCAATAACGAAACCACGTAGTCAAATATTTCATCTGACTCACAATCTATCTGATCAAATATCCTTTCTGTTCTCTCTAACCATCCTTCTGCCTCAGTAAGGTCTCTACTTTTGTAGAATTCCACAGCTCCCTTCTTTGTAAGTTTATGATATCCTCTTTCTCTCCTCTCAATAATTCTTTGAGGCATTTGATTAGATCAAGGTATTGGAGACTCTCTATTGACAGACTCTAGGTCAGCTGATTCTGCAACTTGATCTCTTATAGCAAATGGCCTATGTTAAAAAATAATCTTATTACTATTTGAATCTCTCTCCCTATATATGTCATGTCTATATGCTTATATCTGACCCTATAGATGTCAAACCATGCTCTGATACCAAAAGCTTGTAACACACCACTTCCACAGGGCATATGCTCAAACATCCATTGGACATTCGAGAAAATACCCTATGAAAGTGGCATGTTAAAGAAATCACATTCACTTATAGGGTATCATACAAATCATAATTAATCAAAAGATCAAGCATTCCCATTTCATTTATAAAACATAGTTACATTGTAGCCTTTCACTACAAAATCCATATACACAATATCAAAACATATAAGAGTTTACTACTCTTTCTACAACATTCTAATGAAATGAGGAACTATACAAAAACATTTTATCTAAATTCCTTAGTATTAGTTGATCGACCTTTGAGTCATTCTTGCGTCCAAAATCGACAGAACTAGACTTCTACTAGTTTCCCTTAGGAACTATGGCTTACTCGTACATGAAAATCAACATTTGTAAACTTTGATGAGTTTTAAATTTCGTTAGACCCCGAGTTTTCTTTGAATTTATTTTTACTAAATTAACAAGCATGAATATAAGTAGAATTCATGAATTAGAAAATTTTTGAGTTTATTTGAGTCTATTATTATTTTCTTGTGGTAGCATAGATCAAAAGGAAGAGTTAGAATTAATATAAGGAGTTAAGAGGAATTAGATTGCATAAGGAAGGGTAAGATAGGAAAGTTAAAAATTTCATCTTAAACTAATAAGACAATAAGAGAAGAGAGTTGCAAGTGTTAAGAAAGAAAAGGAGAGAAAGTTATAGAGGAAGCTAGAAGGAGAGAAGGTGAAAACCGAAGCAGGGAGAAAGAAGAAGAAAGAAAAGGGTTCAGTTGAAAATATTTTAGGTATTTCCTATCTTTAATATTTTAGGTATTTCCTATCTTTTCCTCTAGCTTTAGTATAAGAAGGAAGTAGAGAAGGTAGGTTATACGTTGAAAATGAAGAGAAAAGTAGAGAACTAAAATTCTTCTTCTTAGATTTTTAGAAACCTTAACTAGATCCTAGTTCTTCTAGTTAGATAAATCAAGAATATATTAAGTTTAACCACATTAATGGATATTTAAGCTTATTGAAGCTTTATTCGTGTATGATAATTAAATGAAAATATATCTATTCTTAGGGAACCAAGATTATTGAGGCAAGAATAAGAGGAGCAACAAACTTGATATTGGAAATATCAAGTAAGTAGGTGAGTAATATGTTTATAGTTTTGTGATGATGAGCTAAAATCATTTATTGTGTATGTAATTAAATGCTTAATTGTAATCATTGTGAATATGGGAAAAATGTTTTGTGAATTTTTATTCTGTCGCTTTGTAAGAATTTTTGATGTTGTACTAATAAAAGAAATAAAAAAATTAAGAAACATGAAGACATGAATATGCTATGAAAAATGTATGCATCAAAAAAATATGCTTATGTGGGCAAGAGAGATCCCATTTCGTTCATCACGTGCACGTCGACTTAAGTCTTCTCCTAACTGCCAGCTTATGGCATATGAGCTCCGAAAAATAGACTCATTTCATTCATAGTGTAAACTTCAGTTCCACCATTTTGTTTTATGGGATTTTCTTGAGCCACTATGTTTATACATTGCATCTTGAATTGTTGATTATAAAGTGTAATTGAGTTATATGATTTGATTATAACTTTTTTTTATCTATTTGTGGGATGAAGTATTCTTGCTTATATAGAACTCTCAAAAATATGAATGAAAATTTTGTGATATGTGGAGATTAAAACAACAATATATCTATATACATACATATACATACATACATACATACATACATACATACATATATATATATACATATACATACATACATACATACATACATACATACATATACATATATATATATGTATATGTATGTATGTATGTATGTATGTATGTATGTATATGTATATATATATATGTATGTATGTATGTATGTATGTATGTATGTATATGTATGTATATAGATATATTGTTGTTTTAATCTCCACATATCACAAAATTTTCATTCATATTTTTGAGAGTTCTATATAAGCAAGAATACTTCATCCCACAAATAGATAAAAAAAAGTTATAATCAAATCATATAACTCAATTACACTTTATAATCAACAATTCAAGATGCAATGTATAAACATAGTGGCTCAAGAAAATCCCATAAAACAAAATGGTGGAACTGAAGTTTACACTATGAATGAAATGAGTCTATTTTTCGGAGCTCATATGCCATAAGCTGGCAGTTAGGAGAAGACTTAAGTCGACGTGCACGTGATGAACGAAATGGGATCTCTCTTGCCCACATAAGCATATTTTTTTGATGCATACATTTTTCATAGCATATTCATGTCTTCATGTTTCTTAATTTTTTTATTTCTTTTATTAGTACAACATCAAAAATTCTTACAAAGCGACAGAATAAAAATTCACAAAACATTTTTCCCATATTCACAATGATTACAATTAAGCATTTAATTACATACACAATAAATGATTTTAGCTCATCATCACAAAACTATAAACATATTACTCACCTACTTACTTGATATTTCCAATATCAAGTTTGTTGCTCCTCTTATTCTTGCCTCAATAATCTTGGTTCCCTAAGAATAGATATATTTTCATTTAATTATCATACACGAATAAAGCTTCAATAAGCTTAAATATCCATTAATGTGGTTAAACTTAATATATTCTTGATTTATCTAACTAGAAGAACTAGGATCTAGTTAAGGTTTCTAAAAATCTAAGAAGAAGAATTTTAGTTCTCTACTTTTCTCTTCATTTTCAACGTATAACCTACCTTCTCTACTTCCTTCTTATACTAAAGCTAGAGGAAAAGATAGGAAATACCTAAAATATTAAAGATAGGAAATACCTAAAATATTTTCAACTGAACCCTTTTCTTTCTTCTTCTTTCTCCCTGCTTCGGTTTTCACCTTCTCTCCTTCTAGCTTCCTCTATAACTTTCTCTCCTTTTCTTTCTTAACACTTGCAACTCTCTTCTCTTATTGTCTTATTAGTTTAAGATGAAATTTTTAACTTTCCTATCTTACCCTTCCTTATGCAATCTAATTCCTCTTAACTCCTTATATTAATTCTAACTCTTCCTTTTGATCTATGCTACCACAAGAAAATAATAATAGACTCAAATAAACTCAAAAATTTTCTAATTCATGAATTCTACTTATATTCATGCTTGTTAATTTAGTAAAAATAAATTCAAAGAAAACTCGGGGTCTAACGAAATTTAAAACTCATCAAAGTTTACAAATGTTGATTTTCATGTACGAGTAAGCCATAGTTCCTAAGGGAAACTAGTAGAAGTCTAGTTCTGTCGATTTTGGACGCAAGAATGACTCAAAGGTCGATCAACTAATACTAAGGAATTTAGATAAAATGTTTTTGTATAGTTCCTCATTTCATTAGAATGTTGTAGAAAGAGTAGTAAACTCTTATATGTTTTGATATTGTGTATATGGATTTTGTAGTGAAAGGCTACAATGTAACTATGTTTTATAAATGAAATGGGAATGCTTGATCTTTTGATTAATTATGATTTGTATGATACCCTATAAGTGAATGTGATTTCTTTAACATGCCACTTTCATAGGGTATTTTCTCGAATGTCCAATGGATGTTTGAGCATATGCCCTGTGGAAGTGGTGTGTTACAAGCTTTTGGTATCAGAGCATGGTTTGACATCTATAGGGTCAGATATAAGCATATAGACATGACATATATAGGGAGAGAGATTCAAATAGTAATAAGATTATTTTTTAACATAGGCCATTTGCTATAAGAGATCAAGTTGCAGAATCAGCTGACCTAGAGTCTGTCAATAGAGAGTCTCCAATACCTTGATCTAATCAAATGCCTCAAAGAATTATTGAGAGGAGAGAAAGAGGATATCATAAACTTACAAAGAAGGGAGCTGTGGAATTCTACAAAAGTAGAGACCTTACTGAGGCAGAAGGATGGTTAGAGAGAACAGAAAGGATATTTGATCAGATAGATTGTGAGTCAGATGAAATATTTGACTACGTGGTTTCGTTATTGCAAGGTCCAGCTTATCAGTGGTGGAAGACTATTCCTGATAGTACCACTAGACCTAGTAGTTTAATGTGGGAAGACTTCCTGAAAGTTTTCAAGAAGAATTACATGTCAAAGAGCTACCTTGATAGGAAGATGAAAGAGTTCTTAGATCTGAAGCAAGGAAGTCTTACTATAGTTGAATATGAGATAAGATTTAATGAGTTAATAAGGTATGCTACTATTTTGATTCCGACTGAGGAGGACAAGTGTAGACGATTTGAGGATAGGTTGAATATAGAGATTAGAACAACATTAGCTATTACAGATCTGAGCAGTTTCATTGAGCTGGGAGCTGCCTCGATTTGAATAGAACAATTGTTGAAAGATGGACAAGGAGAATACAAAAAGGAGTTTAGAATGAAGAGACAGAGTGAGTCTCAAGTTGATTCTGGCAGGAGGTTTAGTAAATTCTAGAATAGATCATTTTGACCACCGACTAGATTGAGATATTTGGGGTTTAGAACGAGAGGCAGTTTTGTACAGGCTGGTAGTGGTAAAGGTCTAGCATCTGGACAAACACTGCAGGTGCCTAGGTATGAATGTTGTAGGAAGAAATATGGTGGAGAATGTTGGAAGTTATTGGGAGCTTGCCTTCATTGTGACTTCTTTAACTATCAGATCAATGACTGTCCGGTAGTTTTTGGAGAACAATCTAGATAGAGAGGAGGATCAATAACTAAGATAACTGTCTAACAGAGTAGAGCAAGTGGATGAGGGTAGAGAGGCATAGGTAGGGGCTGAGTGAGTTCAACTGTCCTACTATCAGCATTGAGGTGCAGAGTAATCAACTGCAGTCTCAGGCTAGGATTTATGTCATCACCAGATAGGAGGCTCAGAACTCCCCAGATGTTGTAGTATGTATGTTAAATGTCTTTCAATTCAAAGCATTTTCATTGCCATATCCAAGATCTACGTATTTATTTATCACACCATATCTAGCATCTAAACTGCATTGTAATAAGGAGATGTTGAAATGTGGATTAGTGGTGAGTACAACAGTATGTAGTACTACAGTAATTGGTGAAATTTGTAAAGGGTGTATGATTCAGGTTGATTAGGAAGAATTGAAAGTCAATATGATAATATTACAATTAAAAGAGATAGACCTTATCTTACGTATGGATTGGCTCACTACTTATAAGGCTGTAATAAACTAATACACTAAGGAGATGATTCTTGAATCTCCTAATTAATCGAGAGCAATTTTTCAAGGTGATAGTTGTCAAACAGTTCCAACCAGATTGATATCATTAATGAGGGCTATAAGATTGATTCGAGGTGGATTTGAGGCTTACCTAGCCTATATAGTTAATACCAGTACTGAGCAGGCAGTGTAGGATATTCCTATTATTAGGGATTTCCTAGATATGTTTCTTGCTGAATTATCTGGTCTACCCCCTGATAGGGAGATGGAATTTTCTATTGACCTTGTTCCAGGTACTACTCCTATATCTATTCCTCTATATAAGATGGAACTTGTGGAACTTAAGGAACTTATGGCTCAGTTATAGGAGTTGTTGCATAAGGGTTTATCAGACCAAGTGTGTCACCTCGGGGAGTCCCAAGGAGCTCAGGTGTTCACTAAACTAGATTTGAGATCAGGGTACTATCAGTTGAAGATAGTAGAGGCTGATGTACTGAAGAGCACATTTAGAACCAGATATAGGCACTTTGAGGTTTTAGTGATGTCTTTTGGGTTAACAAATGCTCGAACAACTTTTATGGCTTTGATGAATAAATAATTTCAACCCTACTTAGATCATTTTGTGATTGTATTCATCGATGGTCTTTTGGTGTATTCAAAAAATAGAGAGGAACATTTTGAGCATTTGAGGTTAGTCTTATAGATAATGAGAGAGAAACTATTATATGCCAAGTTCAGGAAGTGTGAATTTTGGCTTGATCAAGTGGTATTCTTAGGTTATACTGTATTTGGATAGGGCATATAGGTAGGCCCAAAGAAAGTAGAAGTAGTGATGAAGTGGGAAGCTCCGAGAAATGTATCAGAGATCAGGAGTTTTCTTAGATTAGCTAGATACTATAGCAGATTTGTTAAAGGGTTTTCATTGATCTCAGCCCCTTTAACAAAACTGCCAAGGAAGAATATACAATTGAGATGGACTGATGAATGCTAAAGGAGTTTTAAGGAATTAAAGCATCACTTAACTATAACACTAATGTTAGCTTTTTCATTTAGACCTGGTGGATATGTCGTGTATAGTGATGCTTCACACTAGGGATTAGAATGTGTTTTGATGCAGTATGGTAAAGTGATTACATATGCCTAGAGACAGTTAAGATCTCATAAATTCAATTATCAAGTTCACGATTTGGAACTTGCTGCAGTGGTATTTGCTTTGAAACTTTGGAGACATTATTTATATGGAGAGACATTTCAGATATTTACTGATCATAGAAGTTTGAGATAATTGTTGAGTCAAAAGGAGTTGAATATGAGGCAAAGGTGGTGGATTGAATTGCTTAAAGATTATGGTTACAAGATTGAGTATCATCTTGGTAAAGCAAATGTTGTAGCTAATGCATTATGTAAAAATTAGATAGTAGTGTAGCGTAAGTTCAGATATCAAGGTTACCAAATCTAGTGAATTTGAGAGCATTGAATGTTGAGTTGAATTTCAGGCAAAATAAGGCATTGTTAGCTACATTGAAGCTTAAGCCGATGTTACATGAACGGATCAGAAAAGCCCAAAGTAAGGATCTAGAATTAATGAAGATTATTAAGAAGTTGAATGTGAATCTAAATTATGAGTTTGAGTTAAGAAATGAGAAATTATATGTGAAGCAGAGATTGTGTGTATCGAATATTGAGGATATGATAAAAGAGATTTTGGGGGAAGCACACATAGTAGCCTATGCTATACATCCTGATACTACCAAGATGTACAATACATTGAAACAACATTTCTGGTGGCTAGGGATGAGGAAGCAAGTGGCTAAATGTGGCGCAAAGTGTTTAAATTGTCAACAGATTATAGAGCATCAAGCTTCGGTTGGGAAGTTACAGTCATTGCCAATTCTAGAGTGGAAATGAGAGAGAATTAATATGGATTTTATTACGGGTTCACCGAGGACTCCGAGATAACATGATGTCATATGGTTCATTGTTGATATATTGATGAAGTTGACCCAGTTCTTACTAGTGAGAGAGAATAACTCACTGGATTAGTTAGATTAGAGGTATGTAAATGAAGTAGTGAGATTATATGGGGTCCCAATTTTTATTGTATCAAACCGAGACCCTAGATTTATCTCAAGATTTTGGGATAGTTTACAAATAACATTAGGTACGAGGTTGAACTTTAGTACAACATTTCATCTTTATTTAGACGAACAGAGTGAGAGGATTGTTAAGATCATTGATGATATGTTCAAAGCATGTGTTTTGGAGTTTTAAGGAGCATGAGAATAGTATGTAGCTCTATTTGAATTTGCTTATAATAATCATTATCACAGTAGTATAGGTATGGCACCATAAGAGGTGTTAATGGTAAAAAGTGTTGTTCACTTTATACTGGGATGAAGAGGGTTTAAGGATTATTAAAGGGCTAGAACTGATTCAAGATACTGTTGATAAGGTTAAATTGATTTGTAGTAGATTCAAGATAATGTTGTTAAGGTTAAATTGATCCGTAGTAGAATTAAAGCAGCTCAAGATAGGCAAAAGAGTTATGTGGATCAATAGAGGAGGGATATGGAGTATCGAATAGGAGATAAGGTATTTCTGAGAGTGTCACCTTGGCGAGGAGTGTTGAGGTTCGGTAAAAGGGTAAGCTAAGCCTTAGATTCATTGGTCCATATAAGATTATTGAGAGTGTTGGACCATTGACTTATAAGTTAGCATTACCAATGGAAAAGGCTCAGATTAACAATGTGTTTTATGTCAGTATGCTCAGGAGATATCAGTCTAATCCAACACACAAGTTACCGGCACAAGAAGTTGAAATTGCTAGTAATTTGAGTTATGCTGAAGAATCGATTAAGATAGTGGGCTATCAGAATAAGCAATTGAGAAACCGAATGATCCCATTGGTTAAAGTCTTATCAAGGAATCATTCGAGTGAAGAAGCCGCATGGGAAATAGAGGTGAACATGAGGAAACAATACCCCCATATGTTTGATCAATCAGGTAAAAATTTCGAGGATGGAATTTTTTAAGGGGGAGAATTGTAATATCTCATTTTTCCATACTAAGGGTTAGGACATAGGATCCTAGACCACTATACATTATAAATAGCATTGAGAAATTATGGGGTGCATTGCATTCGTATGCATATCATTAAGATATATACGTGAATATTTATTGTACACATTACAAATACTATAGATGCACTCAATTGACATACTTTAAGGAATGAACAATTTAAAATGATTATAATGTGAATTGTGAATTAATATGTCTTGAATTTTGTTTGATAGTTTTCAATTATTAATTTGGAATTTATTTGTTAAAATTGGGATATTTATAAGTTTATGTGTATTTTTGGACTAGAAAAATGCCAAGTGGTAATACAAATTAATTTGTGGTAGTAGAAATAAGTGACACATGGTAATAGAAATAATTGACAAGTGGCATTAGGATTTATTGACAAGTGACATAGAAAATTGGGTGATATATGCCTTGGTGATTGAGAGACAAATGAGCTAGTTATTAAGAGAAAATTGGAGACCACGAGAAGATGATAGGAGGCAAATGAAAAGTGTCATAACATTTGCCACTCACCACCCACGATAGTCTCACTTGAAAGAACATTTCTTTGTCTTTCACTTATACTTTTATTACATGCTTTGTTCTTCTTCATTTTTTCTCTCCATTCACGATACTCACCCTCACTTTTATGATGTTAATTCTTGCTCAAAATAATCATCTTGCTACTCCAACAAATTTTGTTATCTCTTTTTGTTTATGAAACCCACTTCTATTCCATCTTGTTCTTGACTATGATGATAATTGTGTAAGTGTAGAAGCTAAGTTTTCTTGATGATTTGGAGAACTTTGGAGTTAAACAAGTAAGTAAGATCTTATTTTTCATGGCTTGATTAAATGAAACATTTATGATGATTGTTTAGAGATAGATTGAAAGTGTTAATGAAGTTGAAAGTGTGTTGTATGTTGATGAATGCATGGATGCATTTTATGTTATGTTTTTAGTATAAATGATCAACAATAGGTTATGAGTTATGTTATGGATGTTTTTGAGATGAAATTGAGGTGAGAATGAAGTGTTTTCAAATCTGGAAAAGTTAGGTCTGCATGTATGATGGTATAAAGTGAATGGTAATGAAGCAAATGAGTAGATTTTATAGGATTTAATGTAACCAATATGGAAGTTAGAATGGCATGAAATGAAGTAGCTTTATAGGACATGAATTCTGGAAAAAATTAAGTAGTAGTGATATCTCCAAGTATGTGAAATTCATGGATAGTTGAAGAATAATCAAGTTTCTTTGAGGTGTAAACCTAAGTTTAAGCAAGACATATAAAAGATATAATGTTTTAATGATCAAGACTTGTGATTAAGGATACATACTCGAGAATGTTATTAGGCATGCATTGCATATGACACACACACACACATACACATACATTACTAAATTGATCATTCGCATAAGTATTCAATCATACATACATACTTGTGTAAATGTGTTTTTTGCATGATTTAGATGGTTAATTCGAATGCCAACATCCAGACGTTGTCAATTTATCGAGGCAATAACTATCTGGAGTTTATTATAAGTCAACCTAGATATTTCTCACTAGGATTGATTGTATTTGCTTAAATTTCAACTATTGATCTGCTATTTATGTGAATGTGATAATTTTGGACATTGATAGTCTAAGGAGTTTGATAATTGAATATGAAAGTGACTTAGATTTGATGAATATATGAAAGTGACTGTGCATAATGAATGAAAGTGATTGATTGTTTATAATGAGAAATGATGCATCTCATTAGATTGAAATGCATGATCAAATAAACAAAGTTGTGACCAAAATGGCCAATGAAAAAGAGTTTAAAGCTTAGAAATGTGTATAAAGAGCCACAAAATCAACATTAAAATGAGCTTAGTATCCACAATGGATACAGGAAAGTTACTAATGAGCTCGATATCTACAACTGATACCGGACAATTAAAAAAGTGCTTGGTCATAATAAAGTAACAATGAAAATAGAGTCACATGTACATTGCAGATATCAATCGATATGTATCGTATGAATGTTTGAAATGAATTATTTGAATTGTTCTTAATTAGAAATGTGAAATGGTGTACACAATTGTATTTGAAAAAAAAATGATGATATGTGAATTGATGTTCACTATGTGATGATATGATTTGTCTATGAATTTGGAATGTGAACTATCTTTGTGATTTGATATAAGTGAGCATATCAATGATGGTTTACTAACTGAGTTTGTAAAACTCATCAAATTTGAAATTGTTGATTTTCAGGTATGAGGGAGACATAGTTCCTAAGGGAAACTAGTAAAAGTCTAGTTCTATCGATTTTGGACTCAAGAATGGCTCAAAGGTCGATCAGCTAATACTGAGGAGTTTAGATAGAATGTTTTTGTGTAGTTCCTCATTTTATGTAGAATGTTGTAAAAAGAGTGTTAAACTATATGTTTTGTTATTGTATATATGGATTTTGTAGTGAAAGGCTACAGTGTAACTATGTTTTATAAATGAAATGGGAACCTTTGATCTTTTGATTAATTATGTTTTGTATGATGCCATATAATTGAATGTGATTGCTCTAACATGCCACTTTCATAGGGCATGTTCTCGAATGTCCAATGGAGGTTCAGGAATGTTCCCCATATAAGTGGTGTGTTATAGTTTCTCTCTCTATATTATGAGTAATTTCTGTTTCAGTAGTACCAAAGGTGTCAGCAGTGTCAAAAATCTGTACATGAATATTATGCGAATTTTACTAAGCTAGCATCCAGAAATGACCTGAGAGATATTGAAGGACAGTAGGTAGCTAGATTTTTGGAGGGGTTGAAATCAACAATTAAAGAGAAAATTGGGGTGCAAGCAGTGAGAAACTTGTTTGAAGCCATAAATTTGGCTTTAAAGGTTGAAAAATTAACGAAGGAAAGGAACAATCCTAAATACTCCCACAAAAATAACAGTGCAAATTATGGTACGAATTATGGTGGGAATTATGGTGGAGATACCTTCAGAACTACCATTGATAAAAGCAGAACAATTATAAAGGGTAGAACCTAGGAATATAGAGTTTTGGGGAAGAAAAAGGTGGAAACAAAAGAAGCATCTAAAACTACTAATCCCTAAACTAGACCTATCCCAGGGAAGTGATCTAAGTGCAAGAAATTAGGCCATAGATTTAGTAACTGTCACCTTAGAAAGGCATTCCATATGGTATAATGTAGGGATGAGGAGGAAGAGGTATACTGTGGTCCAGATAGTGAGAAAGAAGATTATGAGTTTGAAGGTGGAGCAGAGAATGAAGAAAGTGAGAACTATATGATTAAAAGGACAATTCTCACCCTAAAACAGGAAGATGATACCTAGAGGTGTCAATTATTTAAAACCAAGTGCACCATTCACAACTGCATGATTGATGTGATTGTTGACAACGATAACTATGAAAATACCATAGGTAGAGATGTTGTACATAGTCTAGAATTGAAGGTGGAGAAGCACCCTAATCTGTACTCAATCAGTTGGATTAAAAGAGGTCAAAATATCCAAATGACTGAGTGCTACACGGTACCATTTTCTGTGTGTCAGTATAAGGATGGAATTATTTTGACATGGTAGACATGGATGCTTGTCACCTATTATTTGGTAGACGTTGGTAGTTTGATGTTGCAAAAAAGTATAATGGTAGAGGAAATACATGTAAGATGTAGAAGAATGGAAAGAAATATTCCTTGTTGCCAATGAATGAGAGTTTTAAACCCAAATCTTCTAAAACTGAGGGTAGGGATTTCTTAATAGAAACCCGCTTTGAGGCCAAATTTGAAAAGTCAATAAACGAGACTTAGAGAAGTGCATGCTCTGATTATGAAGGAAAGCGCTAGTAATAGAGAAGAAGCAAGATGCAGTAGAGCTTCAAAATGCTGTGAAGTTATTGCTGGAGGAGTTCATAACATCTTAATTGAAGAATTACCTATAAAGCTTCCATCTATGGGGGGCATTCAACATCACATTAACCTAGTTCTTATGGACAATTTGTTTAACTTACCCCATTATAGGATGAGTCTAAAGAGGTAGAAGTTCTCAAATAGCAAGTGAAGGAATTGTTGCGTAAGGGGCACATTCAAGGGAGCATAAGTTCTTGTGCAGTTCCAACATTGTTGACCCCCAAGAAAGATGGGAGAATGTGTATGGAGAGCAAGGTCATAAAAAAAATTAATATAGGTATAAGTTTCCTATTCCCTGACTGGATGATATGTTGGATGTGTTTCCTGGCACGTAGATCTTTTAAAAAACAGATCTTCATAACATATACCATCATATCTGAATCAGGTTGGAGATGATTGGAAGATAGCCTTTAAGACAAAAGAGGGGTTGTATGAATGGTTTGTGATGCCATTCAACTTTGCCAATACTCCTAAACCTTTCATGAGGCTTATAAATCAAATACTGAATCTGTTTATTGGCATATCCATGGGGGTTTACTTTGATAACAAGCTAATATACAGTCAATAAGAGGAGGAGCATATAGCCCATTTACGGGAAGTCCAGATAACACTGCAGAAGAATAAATTGCATGCTAATATGAAGAAGTGTAGTTTGATTCTTGAGATTAACAAAGTTTGATTGATTGTGTTTTTATTGATTTAACTGTGATTCAATATCTGTTCTTAATAATTTGGCTATAAACTAAGAGGGTCAGCCAAGTGAAGATAATCAGTTTGGGCTAATAAGACTTAGGTAAGTTGATAGATAAAAATTGGATCAAACTAGTAGAGTTGTGTAACAAGAGATTGAACATAGATTCTTAATGTGTTATTAAACAATTTTAGAACTACTTTAGGTTGTGGGTAAATTGTGAGTCAAGAGATCATATTTCCATAATTTAATTTAGGGATCATTAATTAGTGTTAAGGATTATAACTCGAGTGAGAGTAATCGATAATTTCATAATTGGTTAGAATTTTCATTAGTTTTGAATTAAAATTCCCTTTCTCTCACTCGATAGTTTCTAGGTTAATTTTTGTATTGGTTGTGTGATTTTACTACTTTGTTTACCTTTCTGCATTTAAATTCTTGAAATTAATTATTTGGTTGATTTATTTTTGCATTAGTTTAGTTATTTAGAATTATTATAGTTTAGTGTGACCTTACTACATTCCCCTCTTCATGGGATCAATACCTTAGGTAATACGCGACCCGTGCGCTCACAGATTTACTAAAGTTAACAAATATTAAAACTTAGCGTACGTAATCTTACGACCATGCCCCGCCTAGATGGTGATGTCGTTATTAGCATGGGTGGTGGTACGAACAATGGTGCTCTTAATGAAGCATGGTTTTGGTACAAGAACTCCATCACTACATTTCGTTAGGTTTTGATTGCCATTCCCAATTCTCAGAAGGTGAAGATTTTTAAAACCTTATTTGATTTTGGAGTTTTGTTCGAGAATTTGGTTCCTTTCATTTTGTAGTGTGATTTTGAGGTCAGAATTTGAAACCAATTTTGTATGTGATTTTTATAAAGGGATATATATCTTATATTAGGAATTTTATTATTGTAACCAGGTTAGCTCTCCAGACATTATATATCTGTGATGAATTCTTGATGTATATCCACAATTTTTATTTGTGATCAGTTTCTTACATATACATTTTATATTTTCATTTGGTTACATATGGTATGTTATGGAGATCTTTCGCCCAAAATGTTTGATTGAGTCTTTGAACTAAGCCTTCTCACTTTTGTTTCTACTATATTATCATCAATTACGTCATTTTGTAGCAAGCTGCTTATCATTCTGGCTGTAGTCTTACTAATAGTATCTTTAAAAATGGCTTTAGTTCTTCTTGACAGTATTGCTGTAATAGACCTATTATTGATTAGAGACACTTGTTTTTTCAAATTTTCTATGGTTAAGAGTGAGCTTTGAACTTGTAAATGAGCTTGTTTGACTCCATGGTTCAATATAACTTCTACAACTTTTATATCAATGCAACATCTAACTTTACAATGACATCATTATCTTTACATCCTCACATGTGTATTATCTCATCCAAGGCCATTGCACCCATCTATTTTGTAGTTATTTTTTTCCTTTTTTTCCCTACCATTTAGTAGTTGTTAAATAGAATTAAGATTTGGCTATATAATGAAATTGTTAGGGAAAAAAATAGTGACGAATGTACTCTGGTCTTCATGTACAATAGTTTTTTAACAACATTGAACACCTGTAAGTACATATAAATATTTCCATGAATTGAAGGTCCCTTAATGTGTTTTCTTGGCTTTTTGGCTGAGTGGATGTATCAACCTATTCTTTTTGTTTCCAAAATGGTATTAATCTTTGAGGAAATTGTATCATTTAATTCTTCTCATTTCGATGGTTTGAACATTCTTCTTTTTATGATTTTTCCTATATTCGTTTAAGTTTTAAATAACCAGTAATTATCTTAATCATTATAGCTAAGCTATCTCTAACATTTCAAATATGTTTGTACATTTTACTTGTTCACGCATAATGAAAAACAAAACAAGATTGGATTTTATAGATTTCTAAAAAAGTTATTACCTTATCCAAAATCATCATTTAGGTTGACATGATCATAATTCCAACTACAACAGGGTAGATGGGTGTTCTTCCTAGAAATGTGTCAATAATTACAAAGTTGAAACCTGGAGTGATGTTGATCCGCGAAGAAAATGATGTGGTGAAGTATTTCATTGGTAACAACTTTCCATTCATCCATGCTAACTCTGTTGCAGATATAATTGCAGTTAAAGTTGTCATAAAGTATGTTTCTCTTTGACTAGGAAAAGTTAAAGAAAAATATAAGAAATTGAGCTAAATCATGTTTGATGCGCAACTTTGGCCTCCTCATATGTAATTTATTGTGTTATACATAATTATATTAGAAGACTTAATACAATTTTTTAATTTATAGAATTTTATTCTATACAATTAATATGGAAATTTCTTTACTTATATAAATATAAATATATTTTACTTCTAACAATTTAGAAATAGAATTTATTATTTTAAAAATAATTAAAATAAGAGTGTAATTAAAAATAGAATCAAGATTAAAAAACATGATTTTTGTTTTTAGATTTTCATTACAAACTTCAACAAAAAAGTTTTTGTTTTCAGTTTTTATATTAGAAATAGCAATCAAACAGGTTATTTTTTGATTAAAAAACAGAGACCAAAAATAGAAAACAAAAACTAAAAGCCACAACAGAAAAATAGAAATGGAATTAAATGGCCTCTTAACATATTAACCTTCATCATATTTTTTTGAAGCCTTTTTCTTGTTTGGAACCCTAAAGGTTATTTACATTATTTGTTTGTTTGAAACTTTTAAGTCTTGTCATGTCCATTATTTCATTAATTGTGGTACTAAATGCTAGAAATTATGTTTTGATTGATATAAAAAAAAAGAGCTTAGAAAAAGAAAAAATATATGGCGCCAATGGAGTAGCACAGAAAGGACCTGTGTATTTTGTAACAATTTTCATATAATAATCTCTTTAGTAAATGTTCTTCAATTTAACACTTTTATCATCCCATCCATACTATACCTAAACCCCATTGCAACCCATGTTAAGACCTTTTGATTTTTGTTTCTAGTTTATACATAAATGGTAGAGATGGGATAATATTGCAAGTTCATTGTAACAGTTCTACAATGCATTAATTTCAGAATTTTGATACTTCTCACCCTAAACAGTTGAGTGCATTAAGTGAAATCTTTATAAGGGTGTAAAGTTTTATGTTTTTTATCAATGCAAATATTTATGTGATTACTATTAATATTGACTTAGGAAGTTAATTTGAAGATAACTTGACTTTAGTTTTATGTTAATTTGATTCAATATGACATGATGATTTATAGTAAGAGTGGATAGGTCAAGGTTAATGAGGAATGGATGTTGTAAGATTTAAAATTTTGATTATGGTTTGTTAAGGATAAGCAAAGGCTTAAGTGTGGGAATGTTTGGTATATGCATAATTGACCATATTTATAGCTGATATTTGATGAACTTTTTCTTGATATTTTATACTTCATTGTAGATTTGGTACTTTATTTGCTCTAAGGACATTCATAGGTTATAATTGCCTTCCTGGACCAAAAGAAGAGGAACTAGGGTAAAATCATGGCATAAAATGAAGATTTAAAACAAATATGAGATATGTGACAATGTGTGTGGCTGTGTAAGTCCCTTAAAACTCGAAAACTCATAATTTTAAGTGTTTTTGGAGATGTCGTGTATTAAATTGTGTATGTCCTAGAAAGCCTAGAATTCATTATAAGAGGACATGAGTGGAGGCAATTCAGAAGAGCAAAATTTTGGAGGTAACTTTAGACATAGAGAAGGTCTAAAAGGGATGAAATTGATCAAGAGAAGTGAAAAGTGTGAAGAAATTATAAAAAAGATCCAATAGATTACAACATCAACCTTAAACTTGTAGGAATATTTGATAGAAGATAAAAGGAAATTTTGGAATTTTGAATTACTTATTTTTTATTCATTTTTCTTCCAGTTTATGTTTGATTTCATTTTCTATTATGTGTCTAAATGCTTTTTAGTGTCTAGGTATGATGAATCCTATTTGAGATAACAATATGTTTTGATTCTTTTATTTAATGCGATGGTTTTGATTGATTTGTTATGATTCAATTATATGCTTAATATATGTTCTAATAGATCCAAAATATTAGTTCACAATTTGATTTCGTAGCATAGAGATTAAGAAATCTCATTCATAAATAGATCTGCCATAATTGGATGGAGTTTATTACAAACCTAGACGCAGGTTGAGGTAAATCATGTAAATTAGGGAAAAAAATATAATAGTGGAATTCATAAATCGATAAAGCAATCTTCTAAACTTTAACCTAATTAATTTGGTTAATAAACATAGGATTAGTTGTTAGTAGACTCGAAAGATAGATTAGCATATGATAGGAATTTTCACCGCCCAGTAGTTATTAAAAAAATCTCATAATAAAGGTTAATTATTTAATGATTTTAGGGATATTTATTACATAGATAATAATTCCTGATATTGATTGTTTTCTAAATGATTTCTTTCATTTATGTATTCAATGTTGACGCCTATTTTGCATTAATTGTTAAGTTTTATTTTCCTAATTCAAAAGCAAAATTTAATTCATAGGCTAGGTAATAGGAGAAAAGTAATTACTAGTGATCACTAATTTCGTGGGATCGACCCACACTACAACAGATAAACTAATTGGTGATGAAACCAAATGTTGCTAAATATTAAAACATCGTTGCAAATATTAATTTGTGACGAAAAATAATCGTCGCCCTAATGGTCACTGAATCTCGATAGCAAAACAATATTCGCGATGTTTTCTTGAAATTGTAACAAAAATGTTTTGGATACACAATAATTTCGTTGGTAAAACATATAACCAACGAGAACGAAGAACGTCATATATAGGATTTTACGACGTATATTTTTTGCAAATAAAAGTTTTTACCTACTAAACCATAGTCGTAGGTAATTATTTTAGTGACAACTTTTTTAGCAAAATTGTTTTAGGTACTAATTATTTGTTGTAGGTAAATGTTTTTAGAGACATTCTTGTAAACGTAGGTAACAACATTTTGTGACAATTTTTTTTTGTAGCTAATAATTTTAGTGACAATTTTGTTTTTTAGCAGAATAATTTTAGCTACTAATTTCTTGTTATAGCTAAATGTTTTTAGAGACGTTCTTGCAAATATACGTAAAAACATTTTGTGACGATTTTGTTTTGGTAACTAATATTTTTTAATGACAAAAAATTTATTTTAGATTTAAATTTTATTGTAATTGTTAAAACAAATTTATTTTAATTTATTACAATTTTTCAGACAGTTTGAAATATAAATTAGTTACATTTTATAATAAATATTGATGACACATTTTTTAAATAATAATAAATTAAAATAAAATAAACATTAAAAATGGAATGCTTTTGTTGTTCAAACACTAGGTTTACCCTTAATTATAGATTAGATTACAGCATCTAAAATAAAATTTCACGTTTAATAGCTTTAAAATATTGACATATAAGTGAGAAAGCCGAACAACTTTTGCTAACACTTTGACAATGATCCTTTACAAATAGCTATGTGAACTATGAAAAGGATCTTGAAACAAACTTTTTCATTTCCATTAATAAGTGATGTCGTTTCAACGCTGGACACCTATGTAGACATGAAATCAGTTCCACTTAAGTACAAGCTAGAAACCACTAGGATAATGTTTGCACCAACCCAGAAAAGGTGAAATGACAAAAAAGGTAATCACTTAAACCACAACAAATTAACACACCTCAACTATTGAATCTTTGATAAACACCCTGCCTATAGGAAACTTCCGTCCAATGATCATAGAACGAAAAAATTGCTCTTTGATCTGTGGTACATTATATGAAAAAATAGGGTCTCCTTCATCCGATAATCATGAGTATTAGTATATAAGAAGTATAACTGTGAACAAAAAACTTGTGAAGAACACTTAGAATCCACCAAAAAACTATTGAAGTTTAATAGTGGTGATAATATCAAAATCCTTTGGCTCTCTTTTCAAAATTAAATCTCTCACACCTCTACCCGCTAAGTATGTAGATCTTCTTTCTTGGACAATTCCTTAACTGAGTAGATTTTTCTTGCACAATGAAAAGACAAGCCAAATTGCAGTTGTAAATAGATCTTCTTTCTTTTTCATCTCAGTTCCCGAAAATGAGAACCTCAATTTCTTGTTCCATATGACCCAAAAAAAAAATAGAGAAGAGTAAGGTCATCTAGGCCCTAAAATGGTAATACCTCAACAATTAGTGAAAAACTAAAAGTGAGTATCGGTAAAAATTGATTTTGAAGCAATAGTCACCATCTTTCTTTCTATCCAAACAACAAACTGGTTTGTCAACTTGGGGAAAGAATTGAAAAAGAAGCCAGCAAATTAGCAGAGAGAAGAAATAAAAGGACTGAGTGAAAATAAACCATTTTGTTTAAATTACCTAAACTATATAGTAAATGGGTACCTAAAAATGTAGCGAAGATGATGTATTGGCGAGAGGTTGGAACACGAGGCCAAGGATAAAACATAACGACTGGAAGGAGATGACTAGAACATAATGAGAAGACTAGAAATGCAAGGAGGATTTGGAAATGGAAGGAGGACGCTGGAGGAAGCTCGAAACATGAGAGAGGTGGACAAGGGAGGATGTTGGAAACGCGAGAGAGCAAGACAGTGGAGGAGGCTGGAAAGGAGAAAAAGGAGGACTATGGAGGAGGAGGCTGGAAACGCAAGAGAGGAGGACTATAGAGGAGGGTGTGAGAGAAGAGGACACTACGAGACAGATATTAGGTTTCACGAATGATAAATTGTCATTTTCATTTATAAACACTAGAATTCGCTTCGCAACACTTTCAATAAATCATCGCTAACCTTTATTTCCCCTAACTGATCATTAAATATTTGGTGATGTTTGTTCAAATTTGTGACCAAATTTGTTTCTTTGCTTGACCATTAGCGACAATATTTAAAATTGTTGCCAAAAGGTTAATTTTTAACTAAATTCATTTCTTTGCCTAACCTTTAGCGGCTATCTTTTTAAAATTGTAGTTAAATGTCGATAATTGGTGACGACTTTTAAAATTTTTGTGAAAAGTAAACCTTGAAGAAATCAATGCAGCAAATAATGCACAACTCAACCATTATCGTCACCAATAAATGCAAAAAAATCGAAAAGAAACTCAAAACATAACACAGACACATTATACTATTTTCGACTTCAATATCATAACAAAATATGCAATCAACATAACTCACCAAATGAAGAGGGCAAGCACACAGAGAAGATTCTTTGTTGTTGTCCAAGATAGAGGAGAAGATAGGGCACCTTTGGCGTTTTGGAAAAACATACTCATTTGGGCGTTGTCGTCTGTTCCGAAGGAAAAGAAAGGAGGGGCTGGCGCCTGTGTTTAAACAGACACTAGGACTATGTTGTTTGTCATCTCAGGAACCATGTAAGTTGGGCCAATTTATAAAAGCATTCGATTACCTTTAAGATAATGAGAGAGATTTACCTTTCATATACGTGCAAGATAACGTAATTTCAAATTACTAGTATTTTCTATACTTTCATTATACATAACTCCTCTAATAAATTAAAAGAATAAATATGAAATCTAAGAAAAAGTCTAATAAATGAATTTAAATTAAATTAATATATTTATATTTAAGAGTTCTTGTTCAATTGCTTGATTAAGACTTGTTTATACATGTAACACTATATTCAATTATGTTTATAGTGTTACCAATTAAATGCAATCTAAATTTAAAATAATTTTAAAAATTGAACAAAAACAAATTCAAAGGCGGAGGATCGCTTGAGGAAGAGTAGCCGTTTTATTTTAAAAAAAAGAAAAGTGGATAACATACGTAATTCAACAGCGAAGCAGCCACATCAACTCATACTTCTAGTATTATCTTTCATAACTTTTGCATTGCTATCATTAGTAAGCTAGCAAATGCTTAATTATTGTACCTTGCCTTTTATACAAACCCACTGACTAGGAAAGAGGTTTGTAGAATTGAGGTTGGGGTTAAGTGACAAGAAATAACTAAGCTTCATGTTGTATTTTTATGCAATTTTGAAGCATAGATCTCCGTTTTTGATTGCGTACAACTTGCTACATGTCACTCCTTTTGCCTCTGTGTAGTCAACTACATTTTATGTTCATAAGTTAGCTGTTACAATCTGAGGATTATTTTCAATTTGTATATTGTTAATATTAAAGTGTGAGAACTTACAGTAATCAATATAGTGAATGAAGAGAAGAGCAAGCACTTTTTTGGTGGTAGCTGCCATATCTGTAAATCTAGAAGTTGGCTTATCTCCTTGATGATGATGGTGAGGACAAACTGTTTTTAAGGGCTCTTATATACAGAT
>JAOSBN010115162.1:0-22170 GCA_027563595.1 Erythroxylum suave
CATAATTGGTATTTAATTAGAATTATTTGTAATTCTAATTAAAGTTTAATTGAAATTAGTTAATTTCAATTAAATTAATAAAACGTCCAAAGCTTATTATAAATAGGGTTGAGCTTTATGAAGCTAGCACTTCATGCTTAACCCTCTCTGAAAGAGTTACAGAGTTCTCTCAACTCATTCTGTGGATACCGTTAGAGCCCGGACATTTGTATGGCTATGGTGGTTGAAATGGATCGGTTTCTAGAACAGTTCGAGGGATACAACAAGATAAAGATCAAGCTTCAGAATAAGGTACGAATTAAATTTCTGCTTTATTATGAATTGTGTTAATCATTTTATAGAATTAAATAGATCTTGGTTTTCAGGAAATCAAAAGTCACGAAAATGTTTCATGATTATTCTGTTGCGGTTGGGATCAGATCTCTACCTGGTTTCCCAACATAATCAATACATATAAAGATGACATCGTATAAAAAGGGTGCCACTATCTCATTTCACGCAAATCAGCAAAGCAACTTATCGACAATGGTTCGACGAAATGGGTGGTGTTCATTATAATGGTACTATTGGTTGCTTCATGCCATGCAAGCAAAGAAGTGCAAGACAAATAAGACTGCATAGTTGAATGCATTCAACACTGCAATGATTTGCCCAATTTATGCCAGGACTGTTGTAACAACAATTGCAGTGAGCAATCTCCAGCTTCCCAATCCCAACCTGCTCATCAGATCGTAGGCATAGAACGTCGTTTCGCCAAATGTTAGAAAGTGTTACTCAGTTTAAATAATTTTTTTATCAGGTGTTGGATCAGACCCTTTAAGTTGAATTTTATTTCATTTTTATAGTTAATTACATGAATTATGGTAAATTGAAAATGAGCAAATGCTAAATCATTTTAAAGGAAAGTTTTGGTTAAAAAAAAAAATTATGGTAAACCATATTTATTTATTAACATTATGGTAGCATTTTCAAAATAACAGATATTAAACAAAATTTCAAGTAAAGGGAAGAAAGGATTATGAATGAATTTCCAGGATTAGTTTTGGATTTGAAACATAACCCATCAGATGAGTAAACAATGAGTCTTCCTATATGATTATGTTGCCAAAATAAAAAAATTTTCTATCGGGATGTGGAAAATCAATCTTTAGACTTGGTTCCTATTGCCTTACTTAACAATCATAGAGACAGGATAAATTGTGCTCTAACTGTGCTGAGTCTGAAAACTAAAGCTAGGCCTGCTGGTGTTACTCGTGACCTAAATAAGAGCTCAAACCAGCTCGAATTCTAAGTTTCCAAACCTAAGATCTGACGGGAAGAGAATGCAGAATCGAGAAGCTTGGAGAAGGGGAAAGAGAAAAGAGCGTAATAGACAAGAGAGAGAAGAGATTTCTAGTAAAATTCATCATATCTCATTCATGCAACAACGTTTTGCCTTAATACATGAGATTCTAGACAAAACGTAGCACAGAAGCTAAATACAAGCCAAAACGATACAGCAACACATAATTGAAATAAAAACATACAAAATGCGGCGTGATATGAGATAAATTGTGAAAAACGTTCAACAGCAGCTAACTGTCATAATTGTTATTTCAAGTCGCCCTGTATTAGTACTCTTGGGGAAAAAGGGATCCCTGTCCTCAAGGATCGAAGGAGGGAAATTTCTGGAGAAGTCCATGATAGAACTCCCAAGTAGCTTCTTTAACAGTGTAATTTTTCCACTTCACCAACACACTAATGGCAGCAACATTTCCTCTTTTAACCGTCTCCTGATCAAGCATGAGTTTAGGCTCTTTGGGCACACCGGGATCTGGGAAGAACCATGGAGAAACAGAGGTAGTGGACTGCGGATTGGGGTAGAGTTTCAATTGGCTAACGTTGAAAACATTATGAATTAAAGTAGCAACGGGCAATTCCAGTTTGTATGCTACAGAGCTCACCTTATCAAGAATGCGATATGGCTTATAAAATCGTGGAGAGAGCTTCTGAGAAACTCGAGTAGCCAGAGACTACTGTCTATAGGTTTGAAGCTTGAGATATACCCAATCCCCTATAGAAAAAGACCTCTCAGATCTGTGTCTATCTGCCATTTGCTTCATTCTATATTGTGCTCACACAAGATGGAACTTGAGGAGCTTAATCATCTCCTCCCGTTTCTTTAAACTGATGTCAAGAACATCAACATTAGTTTCACCTGGTAAGTAAGGGAGATGGATAGGTGGAGGTTGACCGTAAAGAATTTCAAATGGGGTACAACAGAGAGCAGTGTGGTAGGTGGTATTGTACCACTATTCAGCAAGGGAGAGCCATTTACTCCAAGTGGTAGGAGCTTCGGCACACATGAAGTGAAGGTAAGTTTCCAAGGTGTGATTCGTAACCTCAGTTTGGCCATCAATCTGGGGCTGATAGGCACAGGAGAGGTAAAGGTTAACACCTTGGAGTTTAAAAAGTTCAGTCCATACTGCACTTAAGAAGGTGGGATCACAGTCACTGGTAATGGATTTTGGAAACCATGAAGCTTGAAGATATGATCAAAGTACAGTTAGGCAATTTCTAAAACAGAATAAGGGTAGGAGAGGGCTATAAAGTGGGCATACTTACTTAGTCGATCAATGGCAACCAAGATGGTATGCTTGTTGGTAGAGGGGGGAAGGCCTTCAATGAAGTCAAGGGAGATATCTTTCCATACAGCTTATGGGATGGGGAGAGGTTGAAGAAGGCCTAGAGAAGCAGCGAGGTCTGTTTTGGAATGTTGGCAAATAGCACAATTTCTTATATAGTTCCGAGTCTCTTTATGCATACCTTTCCAGTAGAAGAAGTTGCAAATTTTCTGAATTATGGAATCACGGCCTGAGTGACCACCAAAAGGAGAATCGTGTAGCCATTTGAAAATTGAGAGTTTTAAATCATGGACGCTGCCAATAACCAATTTCCCTTTACGTCGGAGTTCCCCATTATGCCAAGAATATTGAGGGTGAGATTGAGGATTAGCTACCAAATCCTGAATGAGAGTCTGTGAAGAAGGGTCAGATGCCTAAGCATTCTTGATTATATCATACAAAGCTGTATTTATGGTGTTGAGGCAAATGGTCAGGATTTTAGAATGTGTAATTCGTGACAATGCATCAGCGGCAACATTTTCCTTGCCTTTCTTGTAATGTACTTCATAATCGAAACCCATCAGTTTGGCCACCCACATGTGCTGGAATAGGGTAGAAACTCACTGTTCTAGAAGGTGTTTGAGGCTCTTCTGATCAGTCTGGATAATGAAGTGTTGTTGTGTCAAATAAGAGGACCACTTATGTACTTCATATACAACTACCAATAATTCTCTCTAATACACGGACAGTGCTTGATTTCAAAGGCCAAGAATTTTGCTGAGATAGCAGATTAGATGACCCTCTTGCATTAGTAGAACACCTATGCCTTTACTGGAAGCATCTGTTTCAATAACAAAAGTTTTAGCAAAATTGGGTAAAGCCAGAATAGGGGTTGATGTCGTAGCTTGTTTGAGTTTATCAAAAGCCACAGTAGCTTGTTCAGACCACAAAAAACTATCTTTCTTCAACAAGGCAGTGAGGGGTTGGGCTAGCAGGCCATAGTTTCTAACAAATCGTCTGTAATAGTTTGCTAAACCAAGGAAACCTCGAAGTTGTTTTAATGAAGTAGGAATTGGCCAATCCAAAATTGTTTGGATTTTGGAAGGATCCGTAGAGACTCCAGATGCTGAAATGAAGTGGCTAAGATATTCCACTTAAAACTCCCCAAAAGCGTATTTAGAAAACTTTAGAAATAAGGAGTGTGTTTGAAGTAGCTGAAAGACCTGATGCAAATGGTTGAGATGAAGTTCCCAAGTACAGCTATATATTAAAACATCATTAAAAAAGATAAGCACAAATTTTTTGAGGTGAGCCCAAAAAATATGGTTCATTAGACCTTGGAAGGAACAAGGAGCATTTGTCAACCCAAAGGGCATCGCTAGGTACTCATAGTGACCCGACTGTGTTTTGAATGCCATCTTATATATATCAGGAGGGTCCATTCAATGTTGATGAAAAATAGAATGGATATTTAACTTTGAAAAAATTGTAAAGCCTCCAAGTTCATCTAATTGTATATGTAATGCCCAACCTTCTATAAATCATGGCGAACCCCATTGTAGATACATATGGTACTCCAGATATTTTCATCCTCTCATTTTCATTTTTATCACTTATACTAGAAGATAACTTCAAATTAATAGAAAGAGAGGTAGATATTAACTTACAATTTTGCATATTGAAATGTTATAAAACATTCTTTAGGCAGTTTTTATGAGAAACTCAAATCTTTGCATTTCTTTTTGTCTCGATAAATTTGCATTCTTATAATCTTGTTTGATAGTTCTAAGTCCTTTATTTTAAATTTCTTAGACAATTGTGCCTTTAATTCTTTAATATAGTCTTATGCTTGCAATTAATATGTCTTCTATATATAATAGCAAAATAATGAAAATATTATTATTATACCTTTTAAAATATACATAAGATTCTATACCATAAATATTGTATACAAGGCTTATGATTAAGGAATCAAATCTCTTATCGATACCTCGGTGCTAGTTTAAGACCATAAATAGATTTGTTCCACTTGTAAACTAAGTTCTCTTTTTTATTTTTCTTTAAAACCTTCTAATTAGAGCATAATAATTTCTTCTTTAAAATCTCCATGAAGAAAAGAAACTCTTACATCTAGCCATTCCAGATGTAAGCCAAATACAATACATATTGTCAATACTACTCTAACAGGAAAAAAATATTTCATTAAAGTTAATTCCTTCTCTTGAGTATATTCTTTCACCACTAATTTTGCATGATGTCACTCCACTTGATCTTTACCATTTTGCTTAATCTTGAAAACTCCTTTATTACCAATTGGTTTTCTTTCTTGTGACAATAATCTAAGTTCTTAAGTTTTATTTTTACGAATAAGCTTAATTTCTTCCTATATTGCTATCATTCACTAAAAGGTATTTGGATTATTAAATACTTCTTGGAGAATTAATAGCTCTATATGAAACGAATTATGCTATATTGGCCTCCACTGTATTATCTTAGTGTCAAGTTGTTGATTTTCTTATGCAATCTAATTGATGAATTTCTAGAACTTCAAAATAAATTAATTCTTGAATTTCTCATTCTGATGTTGATTCAAATTTTTTAAAAAATATTTTCCCTCCTGTATAATAGTCTTTAAACTTCTTTGGAAAGTGTTTTTGTCTTTTTCTTCCCTTTGTAATATGTCTTCTATAAAGGTCTCATCCCTATTGACAATAATTATATGAGTGATGTGATCCTACAGGTGATGCCTCTTTTTCTTTATCAATATATCCTAAAAATAAAAATTTCCTAAAATTTGAATCAAAGTTTGTAATTTTTTGTTTTATTATAAAATGTGTATACATAAATCCCAAATATATAGAAGTTAAAATAATCTATTGACTTCCTAGTCTACATCTCCAGTGGTGTCTTCAACTCAAAAATAATTGATATAATATGATTCACCATATAATATGTGGTACTAATTGCTTCTGCCTATAAGGCCTTATCTAGGCTTATAACTCTCAGCACTTCTTTTGTTATATTTTTCTTAATAAAATTGTTCACATGTTCACCACTCCTTTTTATCAATAAGTGTATGCAATAATAAATTATCTTTTTATGCCTTCTTGCTTATAAAATGAATCAAATTCATTATTAGTATATTCTCCTATATTGTTCATCCCTAAACAATTAATCTTTTTACTAAAATTAAGTTCAAAACTCACTTTGAAAATTTTGAAGATTAAAAATAATTTTTTCTATAAAAGAGGCACACCTAACACCTTTCAAAATAATCGTTAATAAAGAGATAAAGTTCTTTGCTCTTCCTAAAGATGAAATTAGTGCTTGCTATCTATCATAGTGAACCAATTCATGAATAAACTTTTTAAATTTGATGTGTCAAATTCTACAAGGTATTGCTAACATGTAACACAATGGGCATAAAAGAGTAGTAATACCTTTATGAGCCTAGCAAGTAACTTTTTCTTAGGTAAGATCCTCATTCCTTATTTAGATCTATATCTAAGTTTTTGATGCTATAACATTAAAGATATTTTACTTGGGCTAGTTCAAGTGACTAAAGCTTATTCTTCAATTTCTCTCCCTTTAACTTGTACAAATTTGTACATACCTTTTCTCCCTTCATAAGTATAAGTGCACTTGTGTATGTTGTACTTTTAGCAGATTATGAATTATACGATCATACATCTACAACTTGATAGTTTTTATACTAATAACCTTTAAAGAATAATCGTCATAATTATGTATATAACTTTTTAAGATAAATGCATAATGATGGATTCATTCTTTTCAAAGGTCATTTGAAAAGTATCTCTTAAGTTGAAGAGTTGTACATCAAGTAGTGACTTTCTACTTTCAGTTACTTCTTATTGCTTCATACCACAGAACATTGTCGTCATTTGAAATACTTGCAAAATTTTCTTAAGGACTGAAAATTTTCTTATTTAAATTATAATGCCCTTTTAAAGTGACACTCTTACCACAATTGTAGTATTCTAGATTCTTCTTTCTTTATTTTATTTTATTTTTATTCACCATAACTTGGGCTTCCAATTAGAACATATTCTATTAATCTCCCTCTTGTCATCATTAACACTTTGACTTATTGTGATTATCGATTTTCTTTATTATTGCATTGAATTTCTTCCCCCAAAACTGTAGTTGGAACATCATCAAAGTCTAGGTGTTGGATCCCGAACTTTCTTAGAATTTATTTTATTAAATTAGCAAACATGTATATAAGTATAATTCATGAATTAGAAATTTTTTTAATTTAATCGAGTTTATTATTATTTTAGTGTGGTAGCATAGATCAAAAGGAAGAGTTAAAATTGATATAAGGAGATAAGAGGAATTAAATTGTATACGGAAGGGTAAGATAGGAAAGCTAAATTTTGTATTAAACTAATAAGACAAGAAACTAGAAGAGAGTCGTGAGTGTTAAGGAAGAAAAAGAGAGAAAGTTATAGAAGAAACTAGAAGGAGAGAAGGTGAAAACCAAAGCAAGGAGAAAGAAGAAGGAAAGAGTAAGGAGAAAGAAGAAGAAAGAAAAGGGTTCAGCTGAAAAAATTTAGGTATTTCCTATCTTGTCTTCTTTCTTTAGTAGAGGCAGGAACTAGTGAAAGTAAGTTTTTATGTGCTGAAGATTAAGAAAGAAGAAGAACAAGAGATTTATTTTTTTAGATTTTTATGAACCTTAACTAGATCCTAGTTCTTCAAGTTAGATAAAATCAAGAATAGATTAAGTTTAAGCACATTCATGAATATTTCAGCTTATGGAAGCTTTATTCGTGTATGGTGATTAAATGAAATAATATTTGTTTATAGGGAACCAAGATCAACGAAGGCAAGAACAAGAGGAGAGACAAACTTGATCTTGAAAATATCAACTAAATAGGCGGGTAATATGTTTATAGTTTTGTGATGATGTGTTGCAATTATTTGATTATATGTGTTCTAAAATGCATGTTTGACTTGCTGTGAATATGGGATAAATGTTCTGTAAATATAAATTCTGTTGTTTTGTAAGAATTTCTGCTGTTGTGTTGATAAAGGAAGTAAAAAGAAATTTAGAAGCATGAAAAATATGAATATTTTTTGCAATATGTATGCATCAGAAAATTTGCTTATATGGGCAAGAGAGATACCATTTCGTTTTTCACTTATATGTTGACTTGAAGCCTTATCTCAGCTGCTCGCTTATGGCATATGAGCTCCGAAAGATGGACTCATTTCGTTCATGGTGTAAATGTCGATTTCACCATTTCGTTTTATAGGATTCTCTCGAGCCATTATGTTTATGCATTGTATCTTGAATTGTTGAGTATAAAGCATAATTGAGTTTCATGGTTTGATTATAAATTGATTTTGTGATCTGATTTGTGAGATGAAGTATCCATGTTTATGTAAAATTCTCAAATTTAGAATGTGAATGTTGTGATCTGTTGAAATTAAAATAATGCTATATATATTTATATATGTGTGCTTGATTTGTGTATAGTTCGTTATCATTGGCTATAAACATATCAGCCACTGAGCTTCCCAGCTCACCCCATAAATTTTTCTACTCCTCAAGCGAAAAGAAAGCAGATCACTAGTGAGCCCTTGCAAAGTTTCGTACCTCCAAGAATTTCAGATTTTTGTAACTAAGTTAGTATAGATCATTTTTGGTAACTATAGAAGCATATAATCATAAACATTTCTGATTGTATTTTGTAATTATGATACTGGTTTGGCTTCTGGTATGAAGTATGAAGATGTGAACCCACTCTATTTTGTTGAAAGATAATAGTGGAAGTTGCAGAGAAACTCTAATATATATGAGCAAAATTTTTCTTTTATGTTAAGTTGTCATTACGGCTAGGAATGAGTTCATTGGCTGTGTGATGATCTTTTGATGAGTTTCCTTTAAGTAAATTGTTAAAAAGGAGAGTTTTGTATGTATGATTTTAAATGTTGGATTTAGGTCTCTTGGTTGTAGATAATTGATATATATATTGATATTAGGAAGAAGAGAGGAAAATAGAGAGGAAAATAGGGATAAAATATGATCTGAAACTTCAAGGAATAAACTGTATCGTTCTAGGTAGAATTAGGCTAAGTGGTATTCATAAAATTTGTAAGTTATTCTCTTAGCTTTCTAATGGTATAAATATTGAAAAATTTTAACTAAACTACGTAATCTTTAGATAAACAAAACTCTAAATCAAACTCAATTCTCATACCAAACTCAATTGGTATAAAAAGATGCCTAGGGTGGCAAATTGACATTTCATTTAGATTGTTAAAAACTTAATGAAACTTAATTAGATAGCATGACCATTTGATTGCATTATTCATAAGTTTTACGGTGAGGATTGGAAGCGATAGTTGGATGAGTTCCAGTGTCATTGACTCATCATTCACCATTGAGTGCCTTTATAATCGAATATTGATGCTTTAGGTGGTTTCAAATAGACTGTGATTTACAACAAGGAAACATTTTGATCCCTAGGCTTGGGAGTTTCTTAAGTATCCAATGATTGTGAAGCCGCTAATCACTGATGGTAGTGCGAAGTTGCACAAAATGGCGTTGGTCTTCAACCACATACGGCTGAACAAGCTAAAACCATCGATTGTATTGCAAGAGTTTGTGAATCAGGCTGGGGTTATTTTAAAAGTGTATGTGGTGGGAGAATATGTCAAGCGTGTTAAGAGGAAGTTATTGCTTGACGTTCCTGAGGAGAAATTAAAGAGCTTGGAGGGTTCTTTATTGGTTTCTCAGGTATTGAATTTGACAGAGAGGAATAATGATGATGACAAGTTAAATGAGTCGATGGATCTAGAGGACACTAAAACGTTTCCCCAGAGCTTTCTTCATCTAAAAACAATGTAGTTTAGTTAAACAACTTATTGAAACTTAATTAGTTAGTTTAACTAAGTCTGAAATGTATAAGTGTTTAGAGTTTTTGTTTTATGTAGCAAGTCATGTCAGTAACGTTAATAGAGATATTAATACTAACATTCGGCTATAATTGAAAAAAATTAAAATTTGAGTATTTAATTGTCACTTTTTTAATTTAGGTTATAAATGCAAAATGGAGTAAAGTTTGAGATTTTTTATAATTAACCCATGACTATATTGTTATACGACTTTCAATTTATTTTCTCAATAATATTTATTTTATTTAATGAAAAAGATATTTTTCAAAAACTCTCATGTGATCTTATTCATTTAATTCTAGAGAACTTTTTATCATTAACTAACTATCATAAATCATACTTTTAATCATAAACATAAAAAGACATCTTAAATACAACAAAAGCTATCAAAGTTTTACCATTTAAACTTCTTTTAAACTCACTACAATAGATGAGGTTATTGGCGACGAAATTAAATGTCGCCAAAAATTAAAAAATCATCACAAATACTAATTTGCAACGAAAACTAACCATCAGCTCAATCATCGGTGAATTTTGGTAGCAAAAAAATATTCATGATGTTTTAGGGAAATCATCACAAAAAGGTTTTTTCGACACAAGAAATTCGTCGGTAAAATATATAATGGATGAGGAAAAAGAACGTCATTCATAAGGTTTGCGACATTTTTGTTTCGTAGCTAAAATTTTTTCCCTACTAAACTGTTGTCGTAGGTAATTATTTTTAGTGACAATTTATTTTTTGTAGCAGAATAGTCTTAGCTACTAATTTTTTGTTGTAGGTAAATGTTTTTAAAGACATTCTTGCAAACGTAGGTAACAACATTTTGTGACGATTTCTTTTTGGTAGCTAATAGTTTTTAGTAACGATTATGTTTTTATAGTAAAATAGTTTTAGCTACTAATTTGTTGTTGTAGGTAAATGTTTTTAGAGACATTTTTGTAAACTTAGGTAATAACTTTTTGTAACAATTTTTTTGGTAGCTAACGTTATTTAGTGACAAAATTTTAATTTAAATATTATCATAATTATTAAAAATAAATTTATTTTAATTTATTAAAATTTTAAAGTCAGTTTGAAATATAAATTAGTTACATTTTATAATTAATCTTGCTGACATATTTTTTAAATAATACTAAATTGAAATAAAATAAACATATAAAATGGAATGTATTTTATATAAAAAATATTTACACATCATTTACAAACTAAGAGTCCTCATTTGAGTCACTACCATTAACATATGCAGAACCTAGTAATTGTTTGACGATCTTTTTAAACTTGTTCACTTCTTTTACATTACCATCTAATTTCTCTTCTGTACATTGTAACTTCGTCTTTAGTGCCTGGTTCTCCTCTTGAAGTATTGTGACATATGTTGGCATGATGAAGATGCATTAATAGGCTTAGGGCCACACCCAAGACCTTTGATATAACCCGATCTTATTCCAAGGACATTGTTGCAAATGTTATAGACATTGGGCTGATTCCCCTCATACAATGACTTCTGAAACAACTCTTGCATCTTGTCCTACAATTTACAATAGAAAATAGAGTTAAAAAAATATTACTTACTATTACATAGAAAAATAAATTGTAATATTATTTTGTTTGTACTTACATAATTACTTTGTGTCTCTTCAGAGGTCCAGCCTTGACCTTCCTTGTAGTATGTGTGCTTGTACATTATGATCCTATCACACCCTTGCCCTTGGAGTTGTGTTTGGCTCTATTATATGAATTTTAAAAAATATAACCAATCAGAATTTAGTGTATTAAGAAATAGAATAATAAATTGAAAATGTTACAATTACAAAATCTTGTCAGATGACAACAAATGATATGGAGCCAGTGTTATCAGGAGTTTTCATTTTTGTTCTGTTCACCTTGGCTTTCTCACACTTTTCCTAAATTAAGAGAAGTAGTCATCAAATTTATAAAAAAAATTAATGGAAGAAAATATGAAGCGTACAAAAACCTGGACCTTCGCTGAGGCTCAATAATCACACATTTGACTCCAATTTTCTGAAGTTACCCATTTCGGACACATGTCTCTTTTCCTTTTCATTAGAGGGGAAAGAATGGTAATATATATGAAGTCTATATCGATGATCCTTAACCCTTTGTTTCAACAGTGAACTAACACTGGTTGAAACCTTAGGCATATCGATATCAAGGATATTGAGCTTCATCTATGAAGAAGAAGACGTATAAGTTAAGTTCTTATTTTTGTTAAGTAAAATCGCAATACATATAATTAAATGAATTGAAATATTACCTAAACTTTGTCCAAAGAATTTTGAAACAAGTTGTCTTCCTTCAATTGCCTGACATGCTGAAGGCAAGGCAACTCATTCCTCATAACAATGGCCATCTCGTTGGCCAATTTTGCATATTGGATCTTATCCAGTGGGTGATATTATGTGGGGTCAATCATCATAGATAACTTGTTGTTCATTTCAACATTCATCCATTGCAATTAAACCCTTTTTGTCTTACCTCTACCTCATTTTCTAATGCCAGTATTTGAACTTGAAAACAAAAAAATCATAATAAGAAAAACACATTAAACATGTAATGAGTAATTTCAGCATTAATGTAAATATGTTTGGTTAACATTAACAGACCTGAAGATCCCTCATGACTAGCAGACGATGTTAGTAAAGGTGCTGTTGACTTTCTTCATTCGATAATGCATTTGTTGGTTTTTCTGTAGGAGGAACGTCTTCGGTCATTACCACCCTCTTTCCTTTGTTTACACCATGTGCTATTATAATGAACTTATGTAAATCGAAATATGAGCACAACATATAATCTTAACCCAAACATCAATTTTTCACATAAATATAAGGATATTAGTAGTCAAATACTAAACATTTGGCATAACATTCCGCAAAAACATAAGTGAAACTTTAAAAATATGCTTCAACTAATCATAAATTAACATAGGTAAAACATTAACAATATAAGACAATTATGAACATAACATTTCAAACAATAAAAAAATTTATTTACATTCAATTATCATGATCAAGATTTTGAAAATCATCATCGTTAAGTACATTATCATTGGATTCTTCATCACTAATATATTCGACCAAAGTATTGTCATTGTCATTGAAGTCATCCTGAGTATAGTTTTCTTCTATTTGTAAAATAAGATGTGCTTGGACTTCATCTAGTTGAACTATGTTAGGCTCGACATCTCTCCTATAGAATGGTGATATATTTGCATCTTCTATAGGAATGCCTTTGTTATTGAACTCCAATCCAATATCTTGATATCTTATCTATATCCTCATCTAGTTGACCAATATTCCTTTCAAAAAAATCAAAGATAGTCCTTTATTGAAACTTTTGAACAACCTTCCAATTATAGTATCGTTGATGTAGCAAACTTGTTTGACTTGACTTGGAAGGACAAACGGATCATTATCATATCATGTCTTACTAACTTTTATGCTAGTAATAGCCTGTTCACTTTGTTTATACCAGGTGCTATTATAATGAACCTGTGTAAATTGAAATATGAACATAACGTATAATCTTAACTCAAACATCAAATTTTCACAGAAATATAAGGAGATTAGTAGTCAAATATTAAACATTTGGCATAACATTCCATAAAAACATAAGTGAAACATTAAAAATACATATATACTAATCATAAATTAACATAAGTAAAACATCAACAATATAAGACAATTATGAACATAACATTTCAAACGATAAAAAAAATTTATTTACATTCAATCATTATGGTTAAGATTTTGAAAATCATCATCATTAAGTACATTATAGTTGGATTCTTCATCATTAATATAGTTGACCAAAGTATTGTCATTGTCATTGAAGTCATCCTGAGTATAGTCTTCTTCTATTTGTAAGATAAAATGGGCTTGGACTTCATCTAGTTGAACTATGTTAGGCTCGACATCTCTCTTATGGAATGGTGATCTATTTGCATCTTTTGTTGGAATGCCTTTGTTATTGAACTCTAATCCAATATCTTGATATACTTCATCTGCATCCTCATCCTCATCCAGACGAATATCCCTTTCACAACAATCAAAGACAATTCTTTATTGAAACTTTTGAACAACCTTCCAATTACAGTATCATTGACGTAGAAAACTTGTTTGACTTGACTTGCAAAGACAAACAGATCATTGTCATACCATGTCTTACTAACATATATACTGGTAATATGCCCATTCACTTTCATGTCAGTTAGATCAAACCATTTGCAATTAAGTAGAACAACCTTCTTATCCTCAATGTAGTGCAGCTCTATTATTTCAGAGATGACACCGTAGAAGTTAAAGATTTTATCATCATGACATCCATAAATGATTAACCCCACTATTTTGACTTCTAACTTGACTATCTCGATCTTGTATATGAAATCTCAACCCATGAACAATGCAACCTATGTATTTCTTCCCACAAATATGAGGTCCATATGCCAAACTATATAATGCTGTTGTCACTTCTTGCACGTTATGGTTATATAACAATATCATTTGTATGACAAATTAAAAAAAATATGAGGATGAGACATATTATAATATTTTCATAATATGTAATAAATATGAAACTTACTTGATTACTAAACTATGATACAAACTTCTGCCTATGTCTTTCTTCAATATTATTAATCCCCTTGCAACGAATTGTGTCTTTGTGCTCTCTTTTTAAAAAAGAGAACAGCAATAAGATCTAAGAGTTAATGAATCAAATTGTAATATGATTGTTTGAATGAAAAGGAATATAGTACTCCATGTATGTAGCGATTTTCTTGCAATTGCTCAAAACATACCAATGGGTAATTTCGAATTCATCTTTAGTTAACTCGACATATTTACCCACACCAGGTGGCTTAACTTTTTCGGAGAAAATATACAATCCACCATCATCATTAAAATCAAATTGTGTTATGGTCTATTAAATCTTATCTCCAAATCAATTAAGTACATTGAACAAAAATTTAAGCATTCATTGGCTATGTAAGCTTTTGTGATAGAACCCTCTAGTCGAGCTCTATCACATACATAATGCTTAAGAGAGCATCAAAACTTGAACATAAACAATTATAAACTTAGGAATTGTTACAAACAAATAAAATAGAAAAAACTTGTTGAATTAATTTGAATTACCTTTCAATCAGAAACATTCATTGAAATTGAACCAATCCACAAAGTTTTGCTTCATATGGTAAGTGAATTGCCAAATGAACCATAACATCAAAAACAATGGAGGCATAACAATTCAAGCTTGCATAGAATCAATGCTATGTCTTTTTCTAATTTATCAAGCTCTTCAAATTTAAGTGTCTTGCAACATAATTACATAAAAAGCTCTCCTACTTGACCCAAAGTAACGGACACATTTTTCAGTAAACACACTCGTATTCCAATAGGAAGTAGTCATTGCAAAGGTACATGACAATCATGACTTTTCAACCCTGAAACTTTTCCCTCTTTAACATTCACACAATGACCTATATTAGATGCATACTATTGACAGTAAAACTTATCTACTTGTTTTACGCTCAAAAACTGCAAGTGAACGGGTCGTGACTTGTAGTTAAACAGAGTGAATATCAACCCTACAAGGATTGATGCCTAGACACCACTTAATTTAGGCACAACTTTGTTTAAGAAACGAAATTGTTTAATGAAAATAATCTAGGAATTAAATTAAAAATAAAATACTAACGATGAATTAATAGACAATCCCAAAATGCCAAAATTCAAAATTCAAGAATCTTAAGACTAGAGATTACTTTTTCCCTATTTTGTCTCCCTCCTATTTTTTCGATCGAATTATGTCTCACCCTAGATTTTTGTATGTACTAATTACCCTCTCTCAAGGTGTAACTATTTGTCCCTAATTGAATTAATGGGAATTAATTGGACGATCTCTCAACCTGCCCAATGACTCAACCGATTTAACTAGTTTTAAACTATCTTACAGGTGATCAATTGACTAATTGAGATCTCTCTTCTAGCTATTCAATTAAGATGACAATTGTACATCTATAGGTCGCCAACTCTCATTGTACAATCCTACACATATTTTATCTTACTCACTCTCTCGATTTGTTGTAAGATAATAATTAAAAACAACAATCATCAAAGAACACTTCAATCAATTCAAGCAAATAGGAGTTCCACAAAATAGTTCAAAAGCAACCCTTACAATGAAATCAGCCTTCCATGGTCTCCATAACATCATCAACATTCAAATAAACCATATTTACAAATACTAGAAGAAATCAAAGTGACAGAAAATTGAATATAAGACTCCTTCTCTTCTTTGTCAAAATCTGGAATTTTGGTGTTGATGCATTATTTTGCCCAATCTTGATGATGATCCTTGTCTTCAATCCTTCTGCAAAGCTCCAGACATGTGTTCTTCCCTTAAGGATGGTGTTTCTATTAATTGTTGTCGTCTCTCCCTAAAGATGGAGGCGTAATGATGCTTAAATAGTCCAAAAATCCTAAGTTTAATAAAACCTTGCATTAAGCCTTAGATCATAATTCCATGTTTGTGGGAATTTACATGATTCCCACGAGTAGGGGAATTGGTCATAGATTCACTCTCCTTTTCTTCTCCTATTTGATCTTTTTTTCAACCTCTAAGTTGCTCCCTCTTATTTCCTACATAAAAATAGCCAATTGTTACCCTTAATTAACATCAAACACATAAGAACAACAATGGAAATCAAACTTGAAGAAAACATGCAAAAATGAATCTAAAACTAGAATAATAAACGACAATATGATAGAAAACCCATTCCAGTTTCCTATAAAAACATGTACTAATGCACACCTATCAACATCCCCCACTTGAATCTTTACTTGTGCTCAAGCAAAATAAATAGCACCAATCAATTCTACCACTTGATTTTCGCAAAGATTGAAACATACAATCCCTCAAATTCAAGCCAACTCAAATGTCAAGTTAATACCCATATCATGAATACTTTTTTAGTGGTGTACATAAGCAAACTCATTCATTGACACTATCACTCAAAGATAAGTAAAGATGCACAAATGAATCTTCCTCATGGTTTTCACTCATTTCTCTTAAGTGTTTAAGGGTTAGTGTTTCGCTCAAACTTCTTATAGGAAACTACACCACTATAGGCTTGCTAATACATCAATTCTCCTTTACAATGATTGCATGCATAAATAGATCGAAAGGCATTGTTTAGGGTTGTAATGTGGTAAGGGTTAAGGGGGTCAAAAGAGGGGAAAGAAGTTTAAGCATAAGCATAAGTAAAGTAAAAAGCAAATAAATTTTTGTGTAAGAACCTATAACACCTTTAAAATTCTCTGCCTTCTCTCCACCTTTTCTTTCCTCCCACTTTGTGAATTTACCTTCATGCTCTTTTTTTCCTACCCTTCTTAAACACAACAGGTGACGTTCATCAATAGGTGTGGGAAGTAATTTCCTATAAGCCTAAGAGGGACGACAGGGCGTCCTTCTCCGGGGGGGATCCTGGCAATAGGAGACGCATCTCCTTCTTTGGTTTCCTTCCCTCCTCTATCTCGTGAGTTGAGCACAACCAAGAAGGGAGGAAATGAGGTCGAGCTGAGAGCTTCTGGGGATAATAGCTAGAACAAGAAGGTGGCTAATAGAGCTTGGAGGAACAAGTTTATTGGACAACACAATAAAGGTAAGCTCAAATATTACCTAAATGTGATGTATGATGGCATTTTTCTCCTCCTTTGGAGTTGCTTCAGGCTAGCACAAGAGCATGGTCAAATGCATTAGTCGAGTTTTGCTAGTCTAAAAGAATGGCTTTCCTAGTGGTAAATGTGTGGGGTATGGTAAGATGGAGCAAGAAAGGTCTTGAAAAAACCATGTTAATGGAGGATGGGTCAAACCTCTTCAAGTTCTCTGAATCTTCGAATATCGGTGAGATAATCGAATAAAGACCATGCCACATAGGTGATCAGCCCTTGTTCTTGTGGCAATGGAGACCAGGGTTGGGTCTTGATAGAGGGACGATAGAGACTATTCCACTATGGGTTCAACTCCATAGCCTCCCGATGCAGTACTGGACTGTAGAAGGGTTGAGCTATTTGGCAAGGGCTTTAGGAAGGCCGATTTGTATGGAATCCCAGACAACAACAATGGAGAGAATCAGTTATGAAAAAATTTTGCATTAAATTTCTCAAAGTTGCAGAATTATCAAACTCTTTGCCTATTTGCCATCTCGGAGAAGCAGGAGAGATGGTACAGGATGTCATCTCCATTTCGTATCCTTGGAAGCCATTGAATGTGACTAAGAAATGGGTAACTACTGGAAGGATGCTTAAGTAAGGTTGGCACTTTGATCTGGAGGTTGATGCAGATAGGTATGTAGCCCAGGTAAGGGGTACAGATTCGGGTCAACAATTGGAGATGAATGGGGGTGGGGTGGGCTAATGGAGAATCTGATAGTTATTCAAAATGATATGCCTTAGGGAAGTCAAGCCTATACAAGGGAACTATTAGAGTAGGACCCGACTATGTAGCCATCTTTAGGTACTGGAAAGGATAGATTAATCCTCAGACAGGGGTTGCTAATAGTAGCAGGGAGATGACTACTATAGGTGGACATGGTTCAGCTGGTGAATGCCTCTATCCTAGTCTTATACGGGAAAAGGCAAAAGTAGAAGTGGAGAATCCTCCGAGTAGGATTGTTGTGAGTTCAATTGGAGGGAATCTGAAGTTAACAGGTATGGAGATGGAGAATACTGGGCAAAGTTCTAACATGGGGATAGATGTAGTTTCGGATACAGAATTGACTTAGTCCAATCAGGTTTCAGCAGGGCAATCTAAAAGAAGTGTGGGTAGAAAGAAAGGGAAGAAAAAAAAACATAAAGGGGTCATCTCCCCTGAGTGTCTTTTTTAAGTGATCATATATATATTGATTTTAGATTCGAACACAAGGGGACTCAGTGATCCCCTTAAAAAGATGATGGTATACAAACTAATAACAAATAAACTGATTTTGGTAGGACTTTTAGAAACAAAAATAAAAGTAGATGTTCTGTAGAAAAGTAGGGTTTTTAAGGCCTAAATGGTGTTTGATTTCTAATCATATACACCATTATAATGGTAGGATTTTATGTTGGTATAACTTAGATTTAGTGACAGCCCAAGTGCTCAAGATGGGGGATCAATTCATACATTTACATTGTTGGCTGATCGGTAAGTTTTATTTTGAGGTGACTATTATATATGTGGCAAATTTTCATTCCAACATACTAAACTATGGGAGGAGCTGCTGGCTTTGCATGTGGGGATGTAAGACCCGTGACTAGTAATAGGAGATTTTAATTGTTTCCATAATTAGGATGAGGTAGAGGGAGGAGTGTGATTCAATAGGGGTTCTAGTGTAAAGCTTAACCAGTTGTTTCTGAACATTGATTTAGTGGATCTCAGAGGTATTGGAAGATGGTTTACTTGGGAAAACAAGAAAAAAGGTAATATGTTCACCCAGAAAAAACTGGGCTGCATATTGGTGAATCAAAACTAGCTCAGGTTTTTTCCTACTGCTTCGGCTGTGTTTGGAGAGCCACAATTTTCTGATCATGTGCCCATAGTAATACGACAAATGTGTGCTGGATTTAGGACTGGGACCCATATTCAGATTTTTTAATGGATTAATGCAAGTGGAGGGATTTATGGCTATGATTTCTCAAGTTTGGCAGACTAAGGTAGTTGGGCATAAGGCATTTCAATTGATGCAGAAATTGAAACTTGCAAAAGCAGCCATTAAGGTGTTTAGTAAGGATAGAAATTGAAATTTGTAGGATATGGGCAACAAGTTAGCTGAAATACTTAGGGAGTGTTATAGGGATCCGCTTAATGATAGCTTAAGATTCACAGAGGCAGCTTGGATGCAACAATAACAGGAGGTTCTGAAGTTGCATAATTCGATCATTAAACAGAAGGCGAGACAAACATCACTCAAAGAGGGTGATTTCAATACCAAAATTTTCTAGACTTCGATACTAGCTCAAAGGAATAAAAACATTATTACTGAACTGAAGGATGAGGAGGTTAATTGATTATGTGGCCAACTGGAAATCGCTGAACACATTTGGGAGTTTTTTATAAAGCTTATGAGGAATTCCGAGAGTGAAGGGGACAGTTTGGGGTTAAAAATGTGGAGTTTTGTCCAAGTTAAGAAAAGCTAAGGATGTTAAATGCTCCTTTTTCAGCCTAACAAGTCAAGGAGGCACTGTTTTGGTTACATAGCTCAAAAGCTCCTAGTTCTGATGGTTATTCAGTAGGTTTTTTTAGCAGACTTGGCACATTACAGGTCAGCTATTAACGGAAGTTGTGTTAGAGTTTTTTTCTTCGAGTAAACTCCTGAAGGAGATTAACTACACATAGCTATGTTTGATTCCAAATAAGGAGAGGCCGGAAATGATCGTCCCATTTCGTTCTGCACTATAGTGTATAAAATCATTGCTTCTTTACTGGCAGATAGATTAAAAATAGTATTGGCAGAGGTGGTAAATAAAGCTCAAGGGGCTTTTCTTTTTTCAAGAAGTATTGGGGAAAATATATTGTTGTTGTAATAATTGTTAGGCGAATATCATACTACTAAAAAGATCCAGAGTTGTGCTATGAAGATCGATCTATATAAAGCTTATGATACAATTGATTAGGGATATATGAAAGATTGTTTAGAAGGGATTGATATGCCTTCTAGATTCTGTCATTGGATACTACAATGTGTTCAAACTACTTCGATGAGTGTTCTAATAAATGGAATTCCTACAAAACCTTTTCATATCACTAGAGGGATTAGGCAAGGGGACCCTCTCTCCCCTTGCCTATTCTCTCTTATCATAGAGGGACTTTCTAGATTATTATCTAAACTAATGGATTGTAATGGGAAGTTTCAATATCACTATAAATGTAGTTAACTGAAATTGTCACATTTGTTGTATGCAAATGATGTTATAATTCTTTGTAAGGCAGAACCTCAAGTGATTTTGTTGATGATGAGCTTGATGCATATCTTTTCTGGTTGGTCAGGATTGAAGATGAATGTATAAAAGAGTGGCATCTTTGTTTCTTCCGATGTGCACAACCTAGAGAGCATCATAAGATTGGTTGGGTTAACTCTTTAGGAAACCCTGTTCAGGTATTTGGGAGTTCCTATCACTTCGGGTAAGCCCAAATTTTTTGATTTCCTACCACTGATTGAAAGATAGAATTTATGCTTGGAAAAATTGGTTTTCTTTCACTTGCTGTTAGAGTTACCTTAATCATATTGGTTTTAAACAGTTTGCATGTACATTGGGCTGCCCATGTGGTAATTCCTAGGAGAGTGATCAAGGACATAGAAAGGATACTAAAATCATTCTTATAGACTGGTAAGCATGATTAATGTAAGGGAGCTGAGGTAAAATGGAGTGATATTGTAGTGCCCAAAAAATATGGGGGATTGGGACTGCAACATGTCTTGCTTATGAAGAGAATTAGGAGACTATTTATGGAAAAAGAAGCGATGTGGGTCAAGTGGGTGCAAATTTATCAACTCAATGGATAGAGCTTTTGGCAAATTCTAGAGCGGTATGATCATTCTTGGATTTTTAGAAGTTTGTTGAAACTTAGAGAATTGATCTATCCATTTATTAAATGTAGGGTAGGGAATGGAGAGAATATTTGGTTATGATTTGATAACTGGAATAATTTTAGTCCTTTATGGGTGCAGAATGAGCTATTAACTATGTGTAATAGGCTTCCTAAGGAGACTAAGATTGCATCGATCTTTTGGGAGAGTGTGAGGATAAATAGTTGCAAGTTTGTAGATTTAATAGATCAGTATATGAATAGAGTTGCTAAGTGCATAGTTGGATAAGTTGATATGGGGGGCTCATCCTAGTGGGGAATTTACCAATAAATTTGCACAAAGCATAGGGAGAACTTTTCCTGAAATGGTCCTATGGGCAAAGTTGGTTTGGAAGCAGGTATTAAGTCCTAAATCTGCTATCTTCTTGTGGCTTACCACTAAAAATCAATTGCGAACTAAAGACCGGTGGTTTAGCACCTTTGATCCCTTGTGTGTTTTGTGCAAAATGTAAATGAGAGTAGGAATCATTTGTTTTTTGAATGTGAATATAACAAATGGTGTGGAGCAGAATATTGCACATGCTTGGAATCCCAAGCTTCTCCTACGAATGGGCTAAAGTTTTAAACGATGTTCTACATTATTCTAGAAATAGGCAGCGAGATAGTATCCTTATCAAGAGGTCATTTTAGATGGTGATATACGATATATGGTAGGAGAGGAATACACACATATATAAGGTAGTGGAATGACATAAATATGAGCTTATGACAAAAATAATTAATTTGATTAGGGAGGTAATCATAGCAAAAGGGAAGCAAGATGACATTAGACAGGAACCTAGAGTGAATTAGGTATTTTAGCTGTCACTAGGGGGTGTTCAGATGTAGGGATGTAGAATGTAGTATGGATTGTGTTATTTTTTGTTATTTTTCCATATAAAGAATTATACATAAGTTTCCATCTTTAGTAATATATATATATTAACTTTGAAATGTACAAATAGAATTAATATTCTGCACTTATTGATGCTAATCACTTGTTCTTCTTTTTTTTCT
>JAOSBN010115162.1:22270-38777 GCA_027563595.1 Erythroxylum suave
TATTAACTTTGAAATGTACAAATAGAATTAATATTCTGCACTTATTGATGCTAATCACTTGTTCTTCTTTTTTTTCTCATTTTTCATTTTTCATTTTTTTTATACACGGAAGAACTATGAATAAAAAATAGCACTATATTCAGTTTAGTCCACAGGTAAAAATATACTTAACTTTTCTTGGTAAAAATTTCACACAATCCTAACTAATGTTTTACTTAGTGCTTTACTAAGCTTGTGAAAAGGATGGATAATGAGGTTTAACGTTTCAAAAATTTCGAGTGTTTTCAAAAAACAAAAGGTTAAGGCTCAATGGAGGTAGCAAGGGATAATCAACGGGTAGGTCATTTAAGCCAAGGGTTAACACAAAAAGGGCCTAAATCATCTTTATTAAGCATGCATCTAGTAGACTCAAACTGATTCAAAGCAAGTTCTAAAGGTAGTAACCTATAAAAGTAAGTAACACTCAAAAAAGAAATGAAATGACTATAAACGGAGTATATGGCTCAATCCTCAGTTTAGCTCAAATGAAAACTCATTATGCATCTTTACACTACCTCTTTGTTAAAACGTTAATTTGTGACTAAGCTTATGTAACCAACTATTTTTCATCACTCTATATGGTTCACTTTCTACTGAAGTAGCCTAATCCGAGTTCAAGCATACATTCAATATAATTCTAACTAATATGATAGAATCTCACAGTAATATTTATTATAGTGACTCAAATGCAGTTCTATTACTAACATAAAGCACCATTGCATATACAAAGCACATATAATATGCCTAAATATGCATCATATTCAATGCAATGTAAGAAAAGTGAAGGTAAGAAATTTGATGTCACCTCGCCACACTTAAAGATCACATTGTCTTCAATGTGACAAGTCAACTCCCAAGTGCGTGAAAATGACATTAAACTAAATAAAAAATGAAACAACACAAACAAAAGAAATTGAAACAAACAAATGATATCAAACTAAACCAAATAATATGTATTCAAACCAAAATTAAAACTAAACAAAAGACATAGCACCCACAAATGATATAAAACCAAATAAACATGAAATGACATGCAATCACACAAAAGAAACACAAAAGTTAAAAGTTAAAGGGTAAGAAAAGCTTATTCAGATGACGGTGGCGACGGTGATGGTGTGGGAGCTTCAAAATTATTCCTTCAACAAAAGTTGAGGAATCTTCTTTTCAAGCTTCACTACTCCTTATGAACCTACCACATTTGAGTGATAAGTTCATCAAGTTGGGATGTCATCTGTTGATGGTTTGTGGCTATTTGATCGAGAATTGGTTGGTATCGGTAGACCGCCACTGATTCCCTCGGTTCCTCCGCTATTACTTCCTCCTCTGGCTTTGGACTTGTGCTAGATATGGAGGGTCGGTTTGTGATTGTACTGCTGGCCCTCCTGCTGCTCGCTACAATTCGTGTCTGAGGATTGCAGAGTTCGATAGATTGGACCTCCACAATCTTAAAGCGTCTCAATTAGGCTATATCAAACATGTCATGGGGAGTAGTATACAATTCTCCATATTAATATTATAAAATGCACCTAAAGCAAAAGCAACATAAGCCATCCCAAAAGACGTATTCTTTTTATTAACCACACTCACTAATGATTGGAAAATTCTATAAGGGGTGTTGATTTTAAGCATTCGATCCATACAACATAAAAAGAAAAGTTCTTTGGCTGAGCATTTATTGATTTCAATTTTATTAAATATAGTCAGTCATGTAAATTTGTGTAAAAGTAAATTCTCAGCACTTCGGATTAGAGAATTAGGTGCATTACGTGAATCAAAATGTTCTTCACCCGTGAGAGTGTTCTAATAAGCATTGACATCAAAATCTGCATGACAATGTAGAATTTTTGTATTTGAGAAATTAAACAATTCACGTATGATAGAATAATCAAGTTTAAAAACATTTCCACCTAACCTAAACCAAAACAAATCGATCTTAGGGTTGTACCTAACTATTGCGAAAAACTTTAAGGTTATGGTGATATAAATAAGTACATCACACCGAACAAATTTGTTCCATCCTATGTTTGCAACTAATTGCTCAAGTCAGCATCTCATGCCTATATTTTCTAATACTTTAAAATTAAAAACCGAGTGACTATAGCTCTATACCTAAAGTCATGGAAAGGTGCACCTTCTTCTTCCTAATAAATCAGAAAAAGGGCTCGATAAGTTGCCGTTAAGATGGTTTTTCCTTTGCCAAAAACTTTAAAGTAGAGCTCGTCGACTAGTTTCCTGACCCTCATCATCCTTGGTGGAGCCATTGTGATAAGAAAATCTGCAAAAATGAAAGAGAGAGAGTGAAATTCGATCTTAGTGAGAGGAAACAAAAATCTGACCTAAATCCTTGTTGTTTGGAAATGTTAATGCAATAAAAGATGAAAGAATGTAAGATTAATGGAAAGAGATGAAGAAAATACCAAGAATCTAGATGAAGATTGAAGATTTTTAGAGAGTGGGAGGAGAGAAAATCATGGTTTAGAGAGAGAGTGTGTAAAATTTTGAAAGTGGTTGAGAGGTAAAAAAGAGAAGGAAACTTAAGTTTCCCTTCGGATGGGATTCCCACGCTCGTAGAAATCCCTACAATTCCCACAAACATGGGTTTTCTCTCTGGAAACTTTCTAGAGAGATTTCCCACACCCGTGGGAATCACCATAATTCCTATAAACATGGGTTTTCTCTCTAGAAACTTTTTTGGGAGATTTGCCACCCTTGTGGGAATCACCATAATTATGATAAATGTGGGAATTGGTGATCCTCACAATTTCAAATCTTCTTCTAAGCTTATATTCTTCATGATCCCAAAAGATACAAATATATCAAGATAATATCATCAACAAGAAATTTGAAAGGAAAACAAATTGAAAATCAAACAAAATCAGCATAAACATCAATCAAACCCACTTCAAACATAATTATGACTATAGAATTTAAGTGAGCAAATAAGTAAACAAGAGCAAACAAAGGATAGTTAACTCCGATGGGTTGCCTCCCATGCAGTGCTTCTGTTAACATCGGTAGCTCGATGCTCTTCTTTGGAAATTCATTCAGGATCAATTATAAGCAACTTGCTTCCACATTTTTTGTTCAACATCAGTTTTGTAGCCTGTAAGTAAGTTACAAATTGCAAAATGAACAGAAGGATAATATTAATAAAGTCAAGAAAATTAATTAATTTCATCAATGTCCTTTTCATCAACAGACTGTCAATAAAATAGGGAATAACAAAACTCCCTTAATCTTTCATTGAATCTAACAGTTTGTCATATACAAAGGTGAGTTGCTCTCTTTCTTCTTTAATAATTTCTTCTCCTCTGCTTCTTCCGCTTCACGAATAGAGACTTTCATAACTTTTGCACATTCAATGTCTGTTGTCATCTGTTCTTTGTTCATTTGTTCTTAAGAAGATTTGAACACATCAATTATCCTGAATATGCTGCTACCTTTCGAATTCTTAAATACATCATTCATGTTAAACGTCTATTGATCATCATCAATCCAAAAGATAGAATTCTTTTCATGAACATCTACCCAAGCTTTTTTTACGTTCTCCTTTGGTATATCAGGAAGGTGAATAATAGGGATGGTTGGCCTTCTTTTCTTTAATCTCTTTTTCGTCTCTTGTTCTTCAATAAAGTATCAGCATGGTGTTCCACCAGTTCTTCTAGCTCTTGCTCATTCTTAAGTGTGATAGCCTCATATTTCTCTCGTTGATGTAATTCTATATTTCTCAGAGATTCTTCCACACTTCTCTTACGAAATTCATAGGAAAGTTGTCTTACTTGAATCTCCAAGTTTTGAATAGAAGTGACATAATTTTTAAGAATTTGATCAAATTTCTTTTCCAGTATCTTCTAACTTTCCTGTGGATAGAAAACATCCTCTTCTGGTTCTCGTCTTGAGCTACCAGTTTGGAACCACATATCTCCATAATCTTGTCCAACTTACTCTCCATCACTCCAATTCGATCTTGCTGAAATTCAAATAGGTCTTGATGTCCTATGTGAGTACTTGCATTATTGGACCAATAAAAATCTGGGTGGTTCTGCCATCCTATTGTGTACTTGTTTCAATAAGAATTGGTACTTCCTTAACCATACTATGCCTCGCTGTAATTTGTAAAAGTTCCTTGCTCCCTATAGTAATTATCTTCCATCATTTTTCTTTCTATTTCTTCTCGGCATCTATCTCTTCAGATATCTCATTCCTCATTCTAAGTTGTCTTGATGTGTTACCAAATTCTATCAATCTTTGCGTGTTCCTTGTATTCATGCACCTGTAATTACACAAAGAAAAGTATCAAAAACTCTTAAATCAAAGTAATCTAAATTAAACACGATGCTCAGCAATCAATCCCCAAAAACGGTGCCAAAAACTTGTTGACAGTAAAACCTATCTACTTGTTTTAAACTCGAAAATCACAAGTAAATGGGTCGTGACTTGTAGTTAAATAGAGTAGATATCGATTCCACAGGGATTGATGTCTAGACATTGCTTAATTTAGACATAACTTTGTTTAAGCAACGGAATTGTTTAATGAAAATAATCTAGAAATTAAATTAAAAATAAAAGACTAACGATGAATTAATAGACAATACCAAAACGTAGAAAAATCAGAATTCAAGAATCTTAACACTAGAGATTACCTTTTCCCTATTTTGTCTCCCTCCTATTTTATCAATTGAATTGTGTCTCACCCTAGATTTTTGTATGTACTAATTACGCTCTCTCAAGGTGTAACTATTTTTCCCTAATTGAATTAATGGGGAATCAATTATATGATCTCTCATCCTACGCAATGACTCAACTGATTCAACTAGTTATTAAACTATCTTACGGGTGATCAATTGACTAGTCGCGATCTCTCTTTTAACTATTCAATTAATATGACAATTGTATGTCTATAGGTCGCCAACACTTTTTGTACAATCCTACACATATTTCATCTTATTCACTCTCTCGATTTATTGTAAGATAACAATTAAAAACAAGAATCATCAAAGAACACTTCATTCAATTAAAGCAAATAAGAGTTTTACAAAATAGTTTAAAAACAATCCCTACAACGAAATCAACCTAGCATAGTCTCCATAACATCATCAACATTCAAATAAACAATGTTTACAAAGACTAGAAGAAATCAAAGTGACAGAAAATTGAATATAAGACTACTTCTCTTCTTTGCCAAAATCTGGAATTTTGGTGTTGATGTGCTGTTTTGCCCAATCTTAATGATGATACTTATCTTTAATCCTTCCTCGAAGCTCCAAACATGTGTTCTTCCTTCAAGGATGGTGTTTCTACAGATGGATGTCATCTCTACCTGAAGATGGAGGCTTAATGATGCTTAAATAGTCCAAAAATCCAAGTTTAATGAAGCCCCATATTAAGCCTCATATTATAATTCCCACGTCCATGGGAATTTGCATGATTCCCACGAGTGTGGGAATTGGTCCCAGATTCACTCTTCTTTTCTTCTCCTCTCTGATCTTTTGTTAACCCTCAAAGTTGCTCCCTCTTCTTTCATACATAAAAATAGCCAGTTCTTACCCTCAATTAACATCAAACATACAAGAACAACAATAGAAATCAACTTAATGAAAACATACAAAAATGAATCTAAAACTAGAACAATAAACAACAATCATGCTGGAAAACACATGACAATTACCTATAAAAACATGTACTAATGAACATCTATCACATACCCATCAGGAAATTTGACTTATTAGATGAACTGGCATAATGGTTTCTCACTTTTTTACATGTTGTAACAAGGAGGGGGAATCGAGTATAATCCATCGTCTCTTCTTTTCAAATGTAAATCCTTTCTAATATTTATGTCTTCCAAGTCTAGTCTAGCCTTAATAGTGTCTTTGGATTCCCCATCAATTGCTATGAAAGTCCCTAAAATGGACTCATAAATGTTTTCTCAATATGTATGATGATAAGATTATGCCTCAATAGTAATTCCTTCCAATATAGCAAGTTGAAAAATATGCTTCTTTTGTCCAGTTCAGTTTAATATCATTTCTCTCATCATCCACCCACCACCTTCACATACCACAAATAGGACACTCTTGAAGACCTTTTGTTTCCTTCTAAAAAAGAACGCAGTCATACTTACAAGCATGAATTGTAATATATCCCAATCCAAGGTCCCTTAATAGTTTCTTAGCATCATAGTAAGATTTCAGCAACTTGTGTCCAATAGGTTATCCATCGTTTATTAAGTCAATTAACATGCAAAGGACTTGTTACTCCATTTATTATAAACCTTCAAATGTAACAACTTCACAACAAATGATAGTTGAGAAAAATTAGAGCACCTTGGATATAACTTTTCTTGAGCAACTTTCAATAACTTCGTAAAATTATCTTTTGTAATACTACCAATTATGCAAGGCATTCCTGTTTCATTCATAGTCTCTATATAACTCCGATAATCATCTAACATCTCCTTAATCCCATCATCACCATCCTCATTCACATCACAATCACCAACATCATTATTGTAACTTCCATTATAAGATGTACTGCCACTTCTACTACAACTTGCTTCCTTACGTTCACTATGATGAAGCCATGGACTATGGAAATTGTCTATGCTTAGGATCAGTAAGTGATTATATGCTACATTTTAACTTTGGAAGTCGACATTTAAGCAATAAATGTGTGGAAAATGAATACTACATTCATCACCCATTTGATCTTTTACAAATTGCATGAAACTCTTCACTTCTTCTATGTATTCAACTGACCTTTTTTGATGACAAATCCAACTCTTATCCATTTAACTATACAATAAAAGAAGATAACAAAGTTATAACATGCATTTTTAATTTTATATTACATTAAAAAACCTATGTTTGTGCTAGTCCATGCAATCAACAACGTTATATCACTTCATATGCACCAATTTAGTACATAATATACAACAAAATGAAGCGACAAACGATAAAACAATAATGATTACTACTAATTCACATACCTGAAGATATCACACAAGTTCTTCGATTTGGTTACCAACCAAACAGAGGAACACAAGATTTGCTAATAAACCCTATACATAATCAACAACTAAATATAAAATATCTTCTTTGTGGTATTATACAAGCATATTTAAAGCACAATAAAGGATGTTGAACATTTTGATAATTGCTTTTCAATCAATTAAGACTTGGTGACTTTAAGTCATTTAAGACTATATGTTTATTGATTTGTCAACTAAGAAAATGAGATGGGATGTAAACAATAATGATTAATGCCTTTGTCTCAAAATCAAAAACATAAATGAGAATGCCCTTTTCGTTCTTGATGCAATGCAAATTGATTTTGGAAGAAAGTATATGGACAAGAACAAGTAAAAAAAAAATCGTGGTCCAGTATTCTTAAAAAATTGTTGTTCATTGATATATGGAACATGCTTATTAACATTAATTTAATTTCGAAAGATAACATGTTTTTAATTTGATGGATAAACTTTAATTAGTTTTTATACTTTCTCCTCTTTCACTAACTCCTATACCTTATGCACTTTCAAATCAAATTCAAAATATACACACTTTAGGCATCTTTTTTTTGTTTTTGATGCAATGCACATTTTTTAACTTTTTCAAAACTTGTTTAACTAACCTATCAAGAGGACTATGAATTTGCTTTCATTAACAAGTTTCATCCATTCATAATATCTTTAATTTCATAATTTAAAATCATCATTCTTTCTAATTTTATATCTAATCACAACAATTTTTAATATAACTCAACTAACTATACAATGCTAAATTTAATTATCAACTTTATCAATTTATTTTCCTAAAACATTTAACAAATTTTCTTCTTCTAGCTTATTTATTCTCTTTACTGAACTATGGACTTGGTGTAAGAAGTTATATAGAGAGATATATAATTATGCATACACCATAATGTAATTCATTTTACATAAATTATAATGCTTTCGTAATAAACTTGGAAGTTTCTTTAGCTGATAGCATAACCATTCAATAACGTATAAAGAAGGAAAATTTATGAACATATTACAAAGGACTTTCATCAAACACCTTATAACCATAACATAACTCAAGTCTTCTTTAAACATTCATCCTTTCTATTGCCTTTCTTCACCATCATTAACAACTAATCCAACCAAACAACTCAATAACTAATCCTACTTTTGACCCCTCTTCATCATATTTAACAAACACAATGAAAGACGTTAAATAAACCCAAAAAATCCTACAAGTTCTTACCAAGTTGAGTAGCACCATAGGGAGACGATAGAGGACAATAGCGTCTTAACAGAGCAAACTCAACAACCAACGAATGAAGAAAGGAAAAATGGCGAACATGACAGTCAGGAGAGAGGAGGAAGAAACAAGCCATCAGGAGGTGGGCTTTAGGGCAGGGGATTTGGGTTAAAATTTTAGATGTTTGGACGACGTAGTTTGTCTACACTTATAAGTTTTGTTTTCGATAGCAACATTTATCAATTCGTTGTCAAATATCCAACATTCGTCGTCAAAAGCCTTCGCGCATTAGGGATGCATGATCTTGCTACTTCACTTTTTAGGTGTGCACGATAGTGCCATATTAGGTTTGCACGATCGTACACTAGCATGATCGTGTAAAAACCTTTCTCGCATCAGGTTTGCATGCTCATACAAAAACCTTTCCTGCATCAGGTTTGCACGATCGTGCATCAGTACGATCATGTAGGGTGAGTAATAGATCTCATTTTACTTACCATATTATAGATTCTTCGCCAATAGAAGGAAAACGACTGGCGACAAATTCATATTTTATCGCAAAATGTTAAAATATTGTTACGAAAACAGAATAGCATTGCAAAATGTACAACAATTTGCTATCAAATTGGTAAATCATCGCCAATACTCTATACCTTTGTCGACGATTTAGACTTTCGTCACCTATTAATCCAATTTTGCTACCAATATACAAAACGTAGCCAAAACCCAAGTATTTTCTTTACATTCTTAATTTCTTATTGATTAACATATATGAGTTTTTCCTATTACCAATAAAAAAATGAAAAAATTGTCTTTTACATATGGAGTTCATCCTGATTTGCTTGATCTTTTGGGAATTACTAATATATTTTTAATTTGGTGGAAAAAATAAAATAGGCAAATTTTTTGCAAAATTTTTAACTTCTATTTGTTGTTAGCTGAATTAATAAGTATTGCAAACCACATTTCATTTAAACCAAATTCATCACTAACATTACGACATATACCTTTCGCCCTTAATCTGCCATTAACCTTATTATTTGTATTTAAAAATTTTCGGTGATTAATGATTGAGAATTTGGAAGTATGACGTGAGTTAAAATTTGGAAAAAGGACTAAATTGAAAAAGTGAGAAAATTATTTGGGTAAAATTGTAATTTATGAAAGGCTTAAGGGAAATTTGGTAAAATTTGAAATTTATGATCAAGGATCCAATTGAACTATTTTATAAGTACTTTGGAGTGTAATGATTTATTTTAGATGCAATTGGAGTAGAATTCTAGTGTGAATTGAAGAAAGTAAGTGAATAGGACATTGAAAGAATGTAATTTAAATAAATTGGAAGTTGCATAAATAGTGGACAGACTAGCGGAATAAACGCTTAGGGAATAACAGCAGTGGGACTGATTATTTCACTTGAAGCGGGGTATCTTTTTCCTGGTGTAGAACCATTCCCTATGTTCTTGGTTAGCGAATTACCTTGCCTTTAACCCTAATCCGTCTCGGACATAATCCTTCTTTCTTTCAATTTCTATTAGTAAGCTTGCTTTGCTTCTGTTAATTGAATAACTAAATAAGAGATTGTGGTGTGAAATAGAATAAATGAAAGATGAGGGTTGGCGGGAGACAAAAATCTTGACATGGACAAATGAAAGGTATCATGTGGTGTTTTAGGTGAGATTGATAACAAAAAGAAAGAAAGCTACATGCTTTCTTCCCCATTCTTCATCTGAGCTGAGAGAAAGAGGAAAAGAGGGAGAGAAAAGCTTGAAGCTTCAGGTATGGGAGCTTGAAAGAGGGAGAAATATTTGTTAGGAGATTTAGCAAAATCTAGTGAGATTTAGACTTAGTGTAAGAAGAGAAAAATGTGGGAAATGAAAAGAGCTAGAGAATGAGCCAAGATTGATTCCATTTGGAGGAAAAATAGCAAGGATTTCAGAATTTGTTAAGTTAAGAAAATGATTTCTTTAGGTTAGAAATGACTTTGATTTTGAGAAATTAAGCTAGAAACCTAACTTTTGTTCATATTTATAAAATGGGTTTTGTTAGATATGAAACCTAGGGTTTAATTCTTGGTATATGATAATTGTATATTTGAATGAAAATTTATTTATTTGAAGGAAACCAAGAAATCCAAGGCAAGAGCAAGAGGAAAGGCAAACTTGAGTTTCGACTTACAATCAATTAGGTGGGTAATATGTTTATAGTTATTATGGATGATGGCTGATTTCCTTGTTATTTGTTATGGTTGTGTTTTACCTATTATATCTTTGATACATTTTATGGATAATACTATATTTCTATAAATCGAGAAATAGTCATGTCTGTTTTACTTTAAATTCTAAATTTTGCTTATGATACAAACTACAAAATAGATTTTTGAAATTTTAGTAAGGGTAACTTTCATATCAATAGGCACTTTGAAGATGTATAAGTGATAAACTGGACTACATTCACTTATCAATGAAATTGGAGTTGAACAAATCATCATTTAATTCTAAATGTGCATTTGCAGATTAATCAAGGAATGTCAATGTGGAGACTAGTTCCAGATGGCCCTAATTCATTCCATTGGGAGGAATGTGGCAAAATTGCCCCTATTGAAAAAATAAACCATGTAGAAAAAAATATTCACTTTAGACACTAATCATCGTTTGCCTTCCATGGCCGATCTTCTACTTCAAGATGTTTAATATCATCCGAACAACGTCACTTTCCTTATTATATACATCTCATTTCCTTTTATGAAGCTATTATATATATTTGCATTTGATTGTATATACTACATATTGTTTTAAGCTTCCTTGAGTCTCAAAGATGACATGTATGCCTATAGGGGCGGGAGCGATGTCACAATAGTCCGTAAAGGATTAAGGAAATCAGTTGTTTTGGAAAATTTGTCAATTCCACCTATATCGTGTACTCATTCACATATGCATGTCACTCCAATTTTGGTTCATTTAACGGTTTACTAATCTGACAATATCTAAGTTATATACTGATTGTGTTTTAGGTACTAAATCTAGCGACTCATTCACTGTATCATCTATAAGTTTAGCTATAGCAAAAATGCTATTGTAAGAGGGTGTGAAAAACCCTACACCTGAGGGAAGAACTGTGACTATTTCAATTGCTGTCTTCGAATGTGCAAGGACCCTTCTTGGGAATCCAGACATCGATGACTCATTTGCCTTTACCAACTCTCATGTCACTTGGAATCCAAATAAATAATAATATCATTGTCATTTATCGACGCAATCAACTAGATTTAGCTTTAAAGTTGATTTATTGTTGTATCTGTAAGAATTTGTCAAACAACTTCTCTATTATTTAGGGGTCAATCTGCATACTTTTGAATATGGGTTGTTATTAATCTGGTTCTAATTTTATGACTGTAAAAATTGTTAAACTTCTAATTCAAAGTTCGTACTACTCCACATATCATATTGTTATATTGATCAAATTATTTAAATTTTTAACGAATTTAAGCAATGTTAGTAAATATTAATGATTAATTAATACTACTGTTTAACACTTAAAGTTATGTTGTGAATTTTTTTCAATAATACGTTGTAAACATTCAAAACAAATCTCCAATAAGACATATCTTAACTATGATAGATTATAAAAATGTTAGGTTAACAATTTTGAAATATGTCAACCATTTGGCGAAAATTTTCAGAAATAGTCATTAAATGTGTACCATTTAGTGACGATTTCTAGAATTCGTCACTGAATGTATAACCTTTTTTGATGATTTACGAAAATCGTGATCAAATATAGACCTTTTGGTCATGCTTCGAAATATCATCGCCAAATATCAAACTTTGGTGAAGATTTCCCAGATTAGTCACCAAATGTCTGACAAGCTATGATGATGATTTTTAAAAAGCGTCATCATAAGCCTTTTAGCGACGAACATATACAATCGTCGCTCATTGTACATCTTTAAGTGACGATTTTTTTAATTGTCATTAAATGTTCAACATTTTATGATGTTTTTTTTATGCGTTGCAAAATATTATACCTTTTTTCATGTTTTTCGGTTTAGTCGCTAAATTCTTAGTTATAATGACGATTGTTTTAAATAGTTACAATATGTTGACTTTTGGTGACGATTTTTTAGACGTCGCAAAAGAAAACATCAGTAAATTTGTTTTAGTGACCAGATTGGGTTTAAGCATGAATCAAATTCAAAATTGGTAAAGCTGATAAAAATTAACTAGAAGTAAATACTACAATGATAAAAAAGATAACATAATTTTTTTGGTTACAATTAATAGTATTGAAGCATAAACTTTCTTAGAACTTTTACCATACCGTTAGTTTTCTTTTTTCTAATATTAGTTTTCTCCTTGGCTCTATGCCTATTTTAAAATCAACTTAATCAACTATATGGTCTATACAACGTTTTAAGTCGCTACATACGTTGGATTTAGAGACTACACCTGAGGATGATACAGAATGCCAAATGATTGATTATAATAAATTTGGAGTTTTCAAATGGTTTATAACAAAATTGGATCAAAATTTCTCGTGGGGTTTTGTAATTGAAAGTGATAGAAACGTTATAGTTTCTTAAAAACGAAATTCAAATAGAAAATTATAATTAAAAAGATAACTCTCAATAATTATGGGAAAAGGTAAACAATATTTTTTGTTTTTAATTAGCTAAGAGTTTTATTAAAATTAATGATTTTTAATTCATAAATATTTGTGTCTTGTAATTTTTAATTTCTTTCTATTAATTCAAGATTTACGTTTTAGCCTTCAATAAATTCTAGATATTTGTCTTTGTTCTGACGCTTAATCTGAGACGCTAACTACCACACTGCAATCATACTGTGGCTTTTTGCGATGACAAAAAGAAGAATAAATTCCGACTACCTCGCTAGTTGATGGCTAAACACTTGAAACCAGCCAATAAGAAAGTAGACAGATAAGTCCACTACAAGAACAACACAAAAACTAGAGTAGATTATAATCAAATATATTGTGAGGGTAAGAATTTAGAATAGCCCTTCGTGCTTCAAAAATCAAAAGTTGTTCTATACAAAATTCTTTTTAAGTTCTAATCATGAAATGATGATGTTACTAATCATGAATAGTACCAAACTGAAACTGAAATTGAATTATCATTACATAATTAATATATGCTCATAGATTTTGTCTTCCTGACTGCTACATCTCAAAAGTATAATAATATACAACTCTCCTGACTTTAATTAAAATAAAATGATTTGATTATTATAAAGTAACATCTTATTAAAATGATATCATTTGTTTAATATATTTTAGAATTGATTCTTTTTAATACAAAATTTAATTAATTTGAATTTGACTCACTAAATATTTTATTATTTCCATATTTTTTACTAATTTAACAAAGATTGAAACTAATTTAGTAGCAAAAGTTTAATCTGTTCCCAAATGTAATCTTTTTATATATATTAGAAAATATACATATATGAATAAAACTCTAAGATCGTGTACTAATCAAGATAAAATATTAATAAATGATGATGATGTTACTTCAACAGTTCTTTATACAGTAAAACCTCTATAAATGAATATTTTTGGGACCTAAAAATTATTATCTTATAAGGAATTATTAATTTATCGATAATAACCTTGCTAAATGCATAAGATAATAGCTTTAAAAAAATTCCTTAAGGTCCACTGAAAATATAAAATAATAATTCATTAAATAAGTATGAAAATTACATATATAATTCATAAAATAAAGCACTTCCTAAACAATTTTTATTTCAAATTTTATGCTTTCCTAAAATATGTACCTATAGTCAATTGATTCTTCTTTTCATGCCAACTGAATTCAGTTTCCTCTTTAACTTTTTAGAGGGCATAAACTACATTCAGCACATTCTTCTCATTTTGAAGCAAGTAACTTTTCAAATTCTCTACAGCAAGAAAAGCTTCTTTTGGAGAAACATGTGGTATAGCATTGCTATCATCTGGATCTTGATTGTCATCATCTTCCATACCCATTACTCCTTGAATAATTTCTTCTCTTGTAGGCGATTCCATTAAAGCTTCATTTTCACTAGGATAATTCAAAATCTGCTCTACATTCATGGCATTTCTATAATGTAAATTAGAAATAACTTCCTCTAATCTTTGAATGCCTTCAACATCACCAGTTTCTTCTTCTAGAAGCATACCTTCCTCGGATCAAATTTTGCAATGTCAAAAACAATTTGCAATATTTGTGGCCTTCACATCAATATTCCAAGTAGCATTAATAAAATTGATAGCATCTAGGACATTGATTTTTTCAGGATTTGTTGCTCCCATCTTATAGCCTTCGAAGATGCTAGAATAAAAACGACATCGATAATAAATCTTAAGTGATCGAATAATTCTAGCATCACCTGGTTGAATTTTTGATGTTGTATTTGGTGGCAAAAAGAACAATTCAACATTTCTAGGCCTTCAATAACCTTGGGATGGGCTGGGCAATTGTCTACTATAAGCAGCACTTTTCTACCTGTCATTCTATCATCAAACCAACGAACAAATTCTTAAAAGAGTAATCCAGTCACCCATGATTTCTTGTTAGCTCGATAATGGCAATTAAGATTATCAATATTCACATTTTTAAAGCATCTAGGATTAGCATACTTACCAATAATCCAAACAGGTACTTTATTTGAACCATCCCTATTACAATAAACAGCAACAGTAAGTCTTTCCTTGTCCTTTTTTGGCCTTCTAATTGCTTTGTAGCTAGTGAATGATCTACTTGCAAACGATAAAATAAGCCTGTTTCATCCATATTATAAATATCTCTCCAATGAAATTTGTCCAATTTAGCTTGAATTTCAGGTACAGCTTCTTCAATATTCTCCATGACAACTTAACTGCTTTCACCAAACCTTCTATAAGACTTAATCCCATGTCTCGCCTTGAATCGTTATAACCAACCACTTGAGAAGTTAAATTCTGGATTTGCATCACCATACATCTTCTGTAGAAATTCTCTTGCTTCAGTTTGAATCATTTCTCCAGTCATGTTCACTTTCTCTTGATATTGGGGAAACCACTCATACAATACCTTTTCTAATTCAAGATATTTTGTTGATTTGTGCTTTTTAACATTGCTATTTGTTATCTCTTTTGGCAAAGTATGACAAATACTTTGCTGACCTTTTAAGAGTATTTTATATTGTTGATTGACTAATAAAGAGATCAAACTTTTGTTGAATCCACCGTTGCAAATCTTTTTGACTTAAAGAGGGATGCTGATTTTTGTACTCATATAATGCTTTTCTTATCTCATCAGTTAGCGTAGACTTTTTTACACCTTTCAAATGAGTAGCCATGGAAGAGAAGATATAATATATGAATTTTTATATTTTGGTATATGAAGTTAAAGTACATGTATCTATTTATAAACTCTATACAGTATTGTGTACTTGAAACAATTCACAACACTTCATATTCTAACACTTCATATTCTAATGTACCTTCATATACTAGATTTTGAATCACGCTAACCTAAGATTAATAAACTTATTTTTGATAAGATTAATAAAGTTAGATACAATGCACCATCATTAATTAATTGTTTATTTATTTTCTTTTCTTAGTTACGGAAAATGATTAATTGTTTAATTTGAAAAATATAATGTACAAAATAAAAATTATTCTATAAGTTAATAAATATTAATTTATCAATACTTCATATAAGATAAATAATTTTTCAGGTCCCAAAAATATTCATTTATAGAGGTTTTATTGTAATAAGAAGAGAGAATGCATGGAGGCAGCAAAACAACTAGAACAGAGCATCCATTTGATCAGGGCCCCGGCTGCTCTTTTGAAGGATCCCTCTCTCACTGTCCCAAAGATCCAAGTCAAGGTTAACCGAGCAGTGACAGAAGAGAATCAGTAAATGGAAGAGTGATTTTGATTCTTTCTTTACTGGCCAAAATTTTGTGTATGCTATCTTTTTGGTCGTGGTCTCTGTTGTGTGGATGTATCTCTAGTAAATCACAGAACATGGGATATATATATTATTAAGTCTAACCTTTTTTATTTTATTTTGAGAATTGCGAGTTTGAAACGTCTAAGTACTTGTAAGGAACAAATTTTGATCTTATGTCGGAATATTGTACTATTTGTTATTAGTGTGCCCTAGGCCAATGGACATATGTGACTTTTATACTGACATTCTGACTTATTAATAATATATTATGAGGTAT
>JAOSBN010115181.1:0-38757 GCA_027563595.1 Erythroxylum suave
ACCATTCAATAAGCCATCTATTCACTTTGAGATTATTTTAAGACAAATCTACATGTAATAGAAAATGAAGTAGTTACTGTCCTTAATAGTATCTTTAGTCACAGGCGCTTTGCCTTTTTTAATTTCTTCCCTTTTTCTTTTTCTAGATTCTTCTTCCTCTTTCTTTTCAAAATTAGCATATTTTTTGGTTCAGAGATTTTCTCGGCTTGCTTTGCAATACATCCCCTAGTTTGTGGATGTCTTATTACTTGAGCTAGTTCCTCGTCTACATCAGTGTCATTAATGACCCAGTGTGCTTTATATAATATCCCACTTTCCCATACTAAGGGTTAAAACCCTAGATTACTGTAAATGAGAAATAGCATTAATAAATTAAAAAATGCATTTCATACTCATACATAACATAAGTATAAGCACACGTGAATATTAATTTTTGTACACATTACAAAGACTGTACATGCACTTATTTGACATTTTCCAGGGTATGAATGATTAGTAAACTAGTATTTTGTGAATTGTGAATTTAATATCTTGAAATTTTGTTAATAAATCATAATTGGTGATTTAGAAATTATTTGTGAAATTTGAGATATTTATGAAATTATAAGTATTTTTGGATTAGGAAAAATGACAAGTGGTAAGATAAATCAATAAATGGTAGTAGAAATAAGTGACATATGGCAATAGAAATAATTGAAAAATGACATTAAGATTTAATGAAAAGTGTCATAGAAAATTGGGAGACAATTGGTTTAGAAATTGAAGGAAAAAAGGACTAGTTATTAAAAAGACCTATTAAAAACCATAAAAGGAGGACATGTGGCAAGTTACAAGTGTCATGCCACTTACCACATACCTTACTTTCATATTGCTTAATTGAAAGACAACCATTTTAGTCTTTCGTTTAATTTCTTTGGCTAAAAGCTCTCTCCTTCATTTCTTCTCCTCCATTCATGACTCTTACTCTCCATGCTCATAACTTTGATTTTTGTTGACATTTAACCTACCCACTTCAAGATCCTTACTATCTCTTCATATTACTAAAAGACACAAACCATTCTTCCATGAAAGTTGATGGTCATCTGATGCTTTGGAGTTAGGGTTATGTGATTTTGATGAAGCTTGGAGTTTAATCATATAAATCAAACTTCATGGGTTGTTTTAAATGCAACATATATGGTGAGTGATTTAAGGTTAAATGATCATAATAGTGGAGTTAAATGTATGATGTAACATATATGAGGAAATAAATAGGTTTATGTCATATTTTTGTGTATATAATGAGTAATAAATTATGAAATGTTATAAGGATATTATTGAGAAAGATTGGTTGTGAAAATGGAGACTGAATAAGGTTAAAAGTTGATGAATGAAGAGATGTGTTTATCACCTATTTTTGTGTATAGGATAAGTGCAAGAAATTAATAAATGAGTGCATATGGTGTGTTCTTATTATGAGAATATGAAAGCCATGGATTTTAGACTATTATGTAGATGAAATAGGTTGTGAATTAAGGGTATAAGGAAGGTTAAATTTATGCTTAAGAAAGGTGTTAAGTAATATTCTTTAAGTGAGGAGAAGGAAGGATTTGGTATAATAGTGAATGATATTACATTTTGTTTTTGTATGATTAATGAACAATGATTTATGGATTGTTTTAATGGTTGATATTGAGATGAAACTGAGGAGAGATTGAAGAGGAAATGAAGTAGAATTGATTAATTATGCATAAGATGTCTTAGATATAATATGAAAAGGTCAAGAATGTGGAAAAAGTTTGGATGACATTAATTAAGGGATTAAGTGAATGATAATGATTTAAATGAATAGATTTTTGTGGATTTTAATACAACTAATATGGTAAATAGGTTGGAATGAAATGAATTTGCATCAATCGATATGAATTATGGAAAAATTGGAGTGATAGTGATGTTTCTAAGTGTGTTGAATTTGTGACAAAATGAAGGAACAAAAAATAGAACATGATCATGGCAAAGTCCCCATGATCATAGCCTAGATTATGTTGGTTCTGTCACAATTGTGGTAGAGTCCCCATGATTGTGTCCAGTTACACCAAATTTTGTCACGGTCATGAGAAAGTCCACCACAATTATGGGCAAGCATAAAGAGGGAAATGTTATCTTCCAAGTGACTTTTGAAACAATTAGTGCTAAGTTACTTTCTTATAATGTATTTAGGCTTAAATGAGGCCTTGAATGAACCTAGTTTAGCGATGGATTAGGCGATTAAAGTGATTTAAGGATACATACCAGAAATAGTCAAATTGAGCATGCATTATACATTCAACATATACATATGTATATGTTGAATACTTATGTGATATACAAATTAGTAATGTGTATAAATTTATGTATTGCATGATATAAAAGCGCAAATAGAATGACAACATCCAGACATTGCTGGGATGTTAAGGCAATAGCTATCTAGAGCTTACTATGAGTAACCTAAATGTTCTCATTAAGATTGTTTGTATTTGTTAACTTTTCAGTTATTGAATTGCTATTAATGTGAATATGAAAAATGTCAGACATTGATGGTCCGAGGATTTTGATAATTGAAATCATATTGGAAGTTCCTTATTGAATGTGAATCTAAAAGAAATACATATGCTAAACAAATATGTTGAATGCTAGACTTAGGTTCGATGAAAATGTGAAAAGTAAATGTTTATATTAAAGGAAAGTGATTGATTGCATATATGTGAATTTGATGCATATCATTACATGATATGCATGATCAGATAAAGGTAATTATGACTGAAGTAGTTAGTGAAAAAGAGCTTAAAGCTCAGAATATGTATGAGAGCTACAGGCTCAATATATAAAATGAGTCTGATATCTCTAACGAATATGAGACAGTCATCAGTGAGCTCGGTATCCACAATAGATACGGGATAATTAAAAAGGCACTCAGTCACAACAAAGTAATAATTAAAAATGGGTCACATATGCATTGCATAAACAATCTGATATGTATTAAATGAATGATTGAAAATGAGTTGTCTGAACTGCTTTGAAATTGAATTGTGAAATAATGTACAATATGTGATTAAGTTAACTATTTTTGAAAATTGAAATGTAAATTTTTATGTGTTTTGATATGAGTGAGCCCATCGATGATGGTTAGCTCACTGAGTTCACAAAACTCATCAATATTGCAATATGGCTTTTTAGGTATGATAGAGGAGACTTAGCTTATAAGACAAATTAGAAGAAACCTAGTACTACATTTTGGACTCAAGAAATAGTTCAAAGGTTGGTCAGCTGAAATTTAAGAGTTAGATAGAGTATTTGTATAATTCCTCTCTCATGTAGTATAATTTTTAAAAAAAAAGAGCAGTAGAATTTGATAAGCTTTTAATATTGTATATATGGATTATGTATGAAAAGCTACAATGTACCATGTTTTTATAAATGAAATGTGGGAATGAGTTTTTGAATATTTTTTGTTACTTATGTATAATGCCATGTAAGTGAATGTAACTGCTTTAACCCACCATCTTCATGATGCATGTTCCCGAATGTCCTCAAGATGTTTGGGGAGGCATCTCGTGGAGGTAATGGGTTACACTCCAGACACTTTTATATCTTTAAAACTAAGTCAAGGAGTAGTAGATCCAAGTGCGGAAGAGATAGAGACAAGTACTGTAGTAGTAGAATTAGAAACATGAACTTCACCAAAACTAACAGTGGAAGTTGGAGTTTTCTTCTATCCGTTTGATTTTGTTATGGTCATTGTAGGTCAAGAGTTTTAAAAGGACAGAATATAAAGAAGGAAGAAATTTATGGTGTAGAGACGAAAAGAGCTACGCTTCTGAAGCAGAACACGATGAGTAGAAGAGAGAAGTTTGTCCTTGGTACATTAAGTGATTCTTGGAGGTTGATTTCATATGAGGATGGGCATTCGTACACTCTAAAAGAGAAACAAAGCCATAAATGACTTCCCTTTTAGGATACTTGTATACTGCTTTATTAAACCAAAAGGAGCCTTCTAAAGTGGAAGGAGCTTACTACGAGGAGTTCTCAAAACTAAGAGAAGCCTTCTAAAGTACAAGAATCCTGCTAATGTATATAGAGAGAATTAGCATAGAAATTTTATATAAATATAATATCAAATAGTTTGCACACACTAAGCTCTTTTCTTAACACGCAAAATCTATCTTTAGAGAGTGGCTTAGTGAGAATATTAGCTACTTGATTTTTAGTATTAACATGCAAAAAATCAATGGCACCTTTTAAAATATGATTTATAAGAAAATGATGTTTGATTTCTATATACTTTGTCCTAGAATAACGTACAGGATTTTTAGAAAGATTTATTACAATGGTATTTTCACATAATATAAGAATATGATTACAATTGAAAGAAAAATCCTGGAGTTGATGCTTCATCTATAAGATTTGAGCACAACAACTTATAGTTACCTTATATTTCACTTTGGTTGTTGAAAGCATTGTGCAATTTTATTTCTTAGAAGATCAAGAAACTAGACATCTTCCAAGAAATTGACAGTGATCACTTGCGCCTTTTCGATTGATTTTATCACTTGCATAATCTACATCACAATAGTCAACTATATTAATTGAGTCAGTTTTTAGATAGCATAATCTAAAATCTATAGTTCCTTGAAGATATCGAAAGATCCTCTTGACTACTTAAAGGTGGCTTTCTTTTGGATTTGATCAAAAGCATGCATAAAGGCACACACTAAGCATAATGTCTAGTCTTGAGCTTGTGAGATATAGTAATGACCCAATCATTCCTCTATACTTTGTTTCATCCATATCCTTCCCTTCTTCATCCTTATCAAGTTTAGTTCCAATATACATAGGAGTACTCATAGGTTTGACATTCTTAAAATGATACTTCTTGATGAGTTCTTTTATGTATTTGTCTTGGTTAATGAAGATTCTTTTTTTTTTTTTGTATGCCTAAATTGTAATCCGAGAAAGAAGGATAGTTCTTCCATCATGCTTATTTCAAACTCGCCTATATTAATGCTAAGAATTCTTTATAGAAGGACTGATTAGTAGCACCATACTTCATTAACATATATTTGCACTATAAGTAAATCATTCTCCTTTTAATTAAGAAATAATTTTTTATCTACCTTTCCTCTTTCAAAGTTATTCTCAAGTGAAAAATTACTAAACCTCTCATCCCATTCTCGAAGAGCCTATTTTAGACTATACAGGGCTTTAATCAACTTCAACATGTAATCAGGATGGTTTCAAACCTGGAGGTTGTTTAACAAACACTTTTTCATTAATATATCCATTTAAGAATGCACTTTTGATGTCCATTTGAAACAATTTGAAGTTTCTATAATATATGAAGACAAATAAAATTCTAATTGATTCCAGTCTAGTAACAAGCACATAAGTTTCATCAAAATCGATACCTTCCTATTGATTATAACTTTGAGCTATAAGTCTAGCTTTGTTTCTTACCACCTTACCATTTTCTTAGAGTTTGTTTCAAAATACCCAATGAGTTCCAATGACTGAATTGTTTTGTAGATGAGGTACTAGATTCCAAACTTTGTTTTTGTCAAACTAATTCAGTTTGTCTTTATAGCTGAAATTTGATTTTCATTAGTAAGAGCCTCTTTAATGGTCTTTAGTTCTAATTGTCAGATGAGGACAACAAAGTTGTTCTTGAAGGAAGATCTACTTGTTAGACTTTCAGAGGGGTTTCCCAGAATGTATTGATGTGTATTTGACCTCTCCATTCTTTTAGTGGTCTTTGTTGCATAGGCTCTTATTGAGAGGAAGGAGCCTGCACTATTTTAATTTCAGAAAGAGGTAGGTGTAGTCGATGTACTTTTAGGAACCAAAGGATGCTCTTTATCATCTGAATCAACTACTGTTGTCGATGGTAGTGCTTCATCAAATACTAGATGTATTGATTCTTCTATCTTCTTCGTTCATTTGTTGTAAAACCTGAATCCTTTGCTAATGGTACTATAACCCAGAAAGATAACTTCATTTGATCTCGCATCAAACTTTCCAAGAATGTATTTCTTATTATTTAGAATGAAACATTTGCAACCAAATGCTCAAAAGTAAGCGACATTTAGTTTTCTTCCTTTCCACAACTTGTCAGGATTTTTTTCAGAATAAGTTTTTTAAGACACCTGTTGAGTATATAACAAGCAATCGATACTAACTCTACCCAGTAACCATAGGGTAGGCTGCATTCAGACAACATTGTCCTGGCCATATCAGCTAGTGTTCCGTTCTTTCTGTTAATGACATAATTCTTCTAAGAATTCCTTGGACAAGAAAAGTTGTGAGTCATATCATTACTATCATAGAAATCTTCAAACTTTCTATATCAAATTATCCTTCATGAAGACTTCAAATTGATGTCATGGAGTATCCTTTTTCGATCTGAATTTTTTTTGCAAAACTTCTCAAAAACTTATAAAAACATCATCTTTATTTAATAAAAAGTAAACCCTATAAATCTGGAATAATCATATACTAAAACAAAATTGTAATGTTTACCACCAAAACTTTGAGTCCTAGTGGGACCAAAGAAATTTGTATACATAAGTTTAAGCGATTGTTTAGTAGACACAATATTTTTAGGTGGAAAGCTACTTCTAACTTATTTATCTTTTAAACAAGCCTCACAAACCTGACTGCTTTCAAAGTCTAGGGTAGTAGTCCTCTTACTAACTCATTATTGGACAAGTTTGATAGAATGCTCATACTAGCATGTCCAAATCTTTTGTGCTAGATAAACGAATCCTTTTCTAAAGAAACAAAACACTAAACACTTTGTGAAGACATGTCTTCCAGCTGAGCACAATATGTGTTTTGATTTCTAGAACCAACGAATACAATATTATCATTATGATTATCGACTATTTCATAATGAGATGAATAGAAATGACTCTATAACCTTTGTCAATGACTGATTTATGCTTAACAGGCTATGTTTGAACCATCAACATAAACGACATTATCAATGGAGTTGGAGTCAGAATCACTAATTTTACCAATTCCGGTGGCCTTTGCTTCATTTTTATTAGTGAAGATGACATATCCTCCATCTTTTATTTAAATATAGTTGAAATGTGATATTTCACCTGTCATGTGTCTAGAACAACCAATGTCGACTATCCACTGATTTTCTCTTATCTTAAGTACCTAAATTTTTCTGGGTCCTTTGAGGTTAGTAGCTTGACCTCTCCATCTCCAAAACATACATTTGAGATAATTTCTTCATTTTATGAAAGTTACAATAATGACTAATGTAACAATGACTACCCTACTAGAAACATAAAACAGAAGAATGAGAATTGTTATAATTTCTGCCATGCATTAAGTTCTTGTTGTTTTGCCTATAACTACCGTTGGATATGACAAAGAAATTCTTGTATAGCCTAATATTATTATTTTCATTGTAAGCTATTCTAGCTTTATCAAAGACATATTTACTACCTCCAAGCAATGCATCTAGTTTTTTCCTTCCAGCAATGAACTTTGCAAGATGTTTTTATAGACATAAGATCTTCACTGCACATTTCTCTTTCTTAAGTTCTAGGCTGATAACCTTTTCTTCTAGTTGCCTTACTTGTTCATAGTCATTCTTATGCGAAATATTTTCCAACTTAACTACTCTTTCAAGAGACATATTTTTGGTTGCTAAACTCTCATTCACAAATTCTAGTGATTTAATCTTACTCTTCAAAGATGCATCATTGTTCTTGGATTTCTCAACTTCTTTGAAATAATTAACTGTCAACTTTTTGTACTGATCATATAGTTTATTATATGCATTTTTCAATTCATTAACTTCAACATCAGAGTCTTAATAATATAACTCATCATCTCCTGATTTAACCATGAAGCAAGCGTTGTTGACTTCTTCTTGCTCTTCATTTTCAAAGTTTTCAGAATCCTCATTTGTCTAGGCTGCATTCATTGCTTGCTTTATAGGTTTTCTATTTTTTGATTTGCCCTTTTGAAGAAGAAGAAATTTAGGTATCATGTGTCCAAGCTACTTGTAGTGATAGCCTATGATTTGACCATTTTGTGTATTAGTATTGCTACTGTTATCTATTGATGGGAACCTACTGCTCCTAGCTTTCTTGTTTCCTTCTCTTTTCTTCATCAACTTTTTTTTATAGAAGTGGGCATATTTTTTGACCATGAAGTTAAACTCGTCATCTGCATCTATTAGCAACTTAGTGTCACTTTCATCACCGTTTGATTCATCAGATACTTTTAGTGTCATTCCTTTTCTATAGGAGGATCCTTCATCTTGCTTGAGCTCGGTTTCATGAAATAGTGTCTAGATCCTTTGCGATTTCTAAAGTTGTCACCATAGGTCTCCATTCCTTTGGTAGTGATCTTAGAATCTTTGTTACGAGCTCATCATCAAGATATATCTTTCCTAAGTTCTTTAAGGTCATGATGATGTTAAACCGTTCAAAGAATTCATCTATGGTTTCTCCCTATTTCATGTTAATAGTTTCGTATTGATGCACTAAAATACTTATTTTATGTTTGTTTACCTCATTCATTCCTTCAAAGGTGACTTGTAGTTTATCCCACATCTCCTTAGCTATAGAGTAGTAGTATATCTTCTCATATTATTCTAGGGATAGTGCACATATCAGATGATGTTTTGTTTTGGTGTTTAACTATTCATTTCTTTTGTCAACATCAGAAAATAATTCTATGTTTTCTGTTACGAGAAATGTAGCTCCAACTCTAATGGGTTGACAGAATTTAATATCTATAGAGTGGAGATAGATTGTCATTCTCTCTTTTTAATATGAGTAGTTATTTCCATTGAAGTAAGGAGACTTTGAAATAGATTGTCCTTCAAGGTGTCTTAAATTGTTTGCCATAATCTATCATATGTTGTAGAACATAATAAATGTGAAACCTCACTTTGATACCAAATGATAAAGCAAACACATGCAAGACAGGGGTGAGTTATGTGTAAAAAAATTTTAAAGTACTTTCAAATCGATAAGATCTTGCTAAACTAAATGAATTTATAAATAGAAGGGTCCTATAAACTTTCGAAAGGATCCTATTAATGCTCAAATAGAAAAGAGCCAATTAATCAAAAGGAACCTTCTAATGCTCAAAATGATAGAAGCCCTTTTAATCGATAAGAGCCTGTTAACGTTTAAAAGGAAAGAAGCCTGTTTAATCGATAAGAGCCTTCTAAATTTTGAAAGAAACCTCTTACGATATAAAAACAGAAAGAGCATATTGCATAACTGAAGGAGCCTCTTGAAAACTAATAATGCAAAAAGTTAAAAGTAAGGAAGAGAGAGAAAATGACACGGTAGATTTATACTGATTCGGATTACAATGAAGCTTATGCCTAGTTCCCAATTATCCAACTTAAGTATTTCACTATGAAAACCAACTAGTAATTTGACGAGCCTCTTCAAGCTTGCAAGTTTTTAAAGGTTCTTCAACCTTCCACAATGGTAGTATTTTGCTAGCCTTTATAAGCTCTCATCAAATTACAAAGTAATTTCGCTCTCTCAAAAGAATTTTCACTTTCTAAAACACAAGAGATTTAATAATGATATGACTTTTAAAAGTATTGATATTGTGATGTATATAAAAAATTTGGCTTCCTTATGTATGTTTGTGTCTCGCAACTACAGTGATCCTTCCTTAATTAGACAAATTTTCTTCAACTCGCCAGTGGTTAATCTTCAATATTATCTCTGCTAAAATCTTTGATATGTAGAATTAAGGAGAGCGTTATGTCACGAATTTTGGAGCTGATTATTCGAATTGGTATGATCCTTCCAGATGTTATAAAATCATTTATAAGAAGATAAGTTTATAAAGAAGGTTTCTGCAAGAAAGAAAGCAATTATTCCATATTTCATTTCCTTTTAAGAATTATAGAATTGCCTATATAAAGAAATACATCCAATTTGCAATTTGAAAAATTATACAGTTATCATTAAAATCGTTAATCATAAATCTTAAGCTAGTAGTTTTGGGCAGGTTGGTGTGTGTTTATTCTCTAACCCTTTTTTGTTCTTGATTTTCAGGGCTGAATTTATGCTTTTGCTTTTTGGTTTGTGAATCCTTGTGATTTAGTGTTCCTAGTTGTCTTTTGGGTGATCCAACGTAAGTGGTAGCTAGTGGTTGCCAGACATAAGAAGACCAAACACTTATTGGTTTGGATGTCAAAGGAGAATAAGAAGCATACAGTTCTTCATGATTAAGAGAAAATTAGTCAGTTTATTGTTTAATCAACTATTCTTTATTCACAATGGAAAAAAGTAAAAATAGAATAAAAAATCAATCCGGTTTGATTTTTATATCATTACTTGTTATAGATCTTGAAATTATTTCATTATAATTATTAAACATTTTTATTTTATGGTTACTACTGAATAGTCAATGGTAGACGTTCGGTAACTTGATTTGATAATTTTATTAAAATGATAATTAAAATATTAAATAAATTTAATGTTGACAATATATTCAAGAATGATTATGTCTCTTTATCAAATTCTCCAATTTAAGACAAATTTTATAGTATCTTACACCATCTGAAAAATTATATAAAGTCGATAATCTACTCAAGCTCTTAAAATATAATAATTTAATCATAAATTCTTAACCAAAATAAATTCATAACATGACACACGAGTACATGAAACAGACGAATAATAAAAAGAAAAATTAAGAGTATTTACATCTTTCCGTTAAAATAGGTTTTGATGTTAAAACTTCGCATGAGAAGGTGATCCATGTTTCCATTTCTGAATTGCAGGTTTATTGCCGATCTTCCTAAATGTGACTGCCTACACGTGATCTTCACTTGTGGACCATATGGGATATTACTTCTCCATCTACCATCCCCCTTAATTAATGACTCAATAACCATATGGTATATTACTTGTCCATCTACCACCCCCCTTAATTAATGACTCAATAATTCAGTTGAATACCTTGGCCTTTAGATAATCTTGAAAGGGACTCGTTGCCAACAACTAAACATATCACTAGAGTTTAATTAACAAATCATTGCAATAGAACTGTTTATGCAAACTGCTGCCATTGTGGACTTTTGTTAGAGGCCAAAACGTTTGACTGTAATTTCAAAGGGTGATCAACAAAAACATTAATGCTGAAAGCTGCATTTGAAACTCTGAAGGAGAAAAGTCTGATGATTAATGATAAAACTAGAATTTGTTCGTACTCGTCTAAATTGAAATGATACTTCTTCAGATTCTTTAGTCAGTTTGATTTATGTGAGGATTTCACAGTGATTGAGCTCTGAAATCTCAGTTCTTAGTACGTCGAAACTGCAGAGACACTTAAACCTGGTACACAGTCACGAAAATCATGAGATCGTCGGTGGATGACATTTATAAGCTTGTATTTTCGTTCTCTTTCATATTCATCGTCAAAATGTCCAGTGCCGTTGACATCATGAACACAACTCAATCTATCAGGGACGGAGAGGCCTTAGTTTCGGCTGGAAGAACATTTAGATTAGGATTTTTCAGTCCTGGGAGCTCTGGAAAACGATATCTTGGAATATGGTTCAATCTATTATCTGACATGACTGTAGTTTGGGTTGCCAACAGAGAAGCACCTCTTGATGAGTCTTCGGGGCCAGGTGTTTTGGAGATCACTAGCAAGGGGAAAATTGTCCTTCTCAATACCAGTAGGAGCATAATTTGGTCTTCCAACGCTTCAACTTTTGCGACGAAACCGATTCTGAAGCTTTTGGTTTCAGGAAACTTAGTTGTGAAAAATGAGGGTGACAATGATTCGGAGATAAATTTCTTGTGGCAGAGTTTTGACTATCCGGGTAACACACTCCTTCCTGGAATGAAGCTTGGAAGGAATACCAAAACAGGCATAGACCGTCGCTTAGTATCATGGAAGACAACTGAGGATCCTTCTCCAGGTAACTACATCTATGGTGTAGACCTTGGAGGATACCCTGAGCTAGTTATGAGAGAAAATGGCATTGAACAATATCGACCTGGACCGTGGAATGGCATAAGTTTCAGTGGGACACCTCAACTGACTCCAAACCACATATACAGATATGAATTTGTTTTCAATGATCGGGAGATCTATTACCAGTATCTGCTTATCGATACTTCAATCGTTACAAAATGTGTTCTGAGTCCAACTGGCCTCTACCAACGCTTCATAATCAGTGAACAAACTACTAGTTGGTTCCTTTATCTTACGTCGCAGGTCGACAATTGTGACCGATATGGCTTGTGTGGTCCATATGGAAGTTGTAATATCAACAATTCCCCTGTTTGTGATTGCTTAGAAGGATTTGTACCGAAAAAGAAAGATGAGTGGGACAAGCTGAAATATTCTGATGGCTGTGTTAGAAAGACAGCTCTAAATTGCTCCGGGGACGGGTTTCGGATGTACTTAGGAGTCAAGTTGCCAGAAACTCGAAATTCGTGGTATAACAAAAGTATGAGCCTCAAAGAGTGTGAGAACATGTGCCGAATAAATTGCTCCTGTTCCGCCTATGCGAACTCGGACATTAGAGGAGAAGGAAGTGGATGTTTTCTCTGGTTTAATGACCTAATTGATATGAGAGAATTACCTGTAAAAGGACAAGTCATTTATATCAGGATGGCAAAATCAGAAATAGGTAATATGCTACACCTTAAAACTAATGCGTGTTTTCTACAATTGTTGAATGACATGTTGATAGTAAATTGTATGCTAATGTAGATGCTTCGCTTGAAGCTGGAGTAGTAATGCTTAAGATTGAAAAGATTGCTATTTTCACTTCTCTTCTTTGCCTTAATTACATTATCATTGCTGCATTTCGTATCTTAGATTTACTAAAAGGAAGCTTTTTCTTTTTTTTATCTACGAACAGAGAAAACGAATACAAGAGTCAGCTATCAGGAATGATGAAAATTCCTAACCCGTTTACTAACTCCATATTTTTCTTATGTCTAGACCTCGCTTCCACCCAAGCTAAATCCAAAGGGAAGCAACAACTGATAGTTGTTATAAGCTCAGTGCTACCTGCCATATTGCTGCTTGTAGGCATAGCCCCTTTGGTCTTCCGGTTCCTGAGAAAGAGGCAGCAGAATGCCAGTATGTTATCAAGTAGCTAACTAGTTTTTTTATGTTGTTCACTCCAATGCCAATTCCCAGATTGCTAGTAGATACAGAGCTTATTACCATTGGCAACTTGAAGGAACTTTTAGTTTGAGAAACCGTAGATTGCTTGTTTCCTCTGTAATCTTTCTAGTGCGACTGTACAGGAAAAAAGAATGAACTTCAGGAAGGAAATTGCCAAGATTTACCAGTGTTTGATCTGAACACTATTGCCAGCGCAACAAATAACTTCTCTGTTCTCAACAAGCTAGGAGAAGGGGGATTTGGACCTGTTTACAAGGTACTGTTCTCCGACATTGATGCTATTTCTTACGGATTCAATAAGAGTCACCGATATTAACATTTTCTCAAAACATTCAAACGAAAAGGCTCATCATTAGTATGCCAATCGCTCCAAATTTCAAGTTGAGATATGAAATAGGTAAAAATATGCCGTATGGCGTGGGAAAACTCGAAGTGCATGTAAGTTACTTACAGCTTGTGTGGAAGGTGTCTTACAGGGAATCCTGAGAGACGGACAAGAAATAGCTGTGAAAAGGTTGTCAAAAGAGTCGAGACAAGGACATAACGAGTTCAAGAATGAAGTCGTTCACATCGCGAAACTTCAACACCGTAATCTGGTGAAGCTTCTGGGATGTTGCATTGAAGCCAATGAAACCATGTTGATCTATGAATTTATGCCAAACAAAAGCTTGGACTTCTTCATCTTCGGTCTGATTCTCTTCCAAATGATATATCATTTTAGTTCCTATTAGAACTTTTTAAATGTAGATGAGTGATATTTGTTGAAAGCCTGAAGACAAGTTCTAGCAACATAAAGTAAAACCATTTGCCTACATTTATAAAATGAGGTCTACTCAATGTGAGCCTTTGCATGAAGTGGTATTATACTTCAGTCAATGCTCTTTTCCCTTTAAGTATACCAGGCAGTATTGACTTCTGTCAACACTTTACAGATGAAACACGGAGCAGTATCTTAAATTGGCCTAAACGCTATCACATTATGAATGGGATTGCTCGTGGACTTCTCTATCTTCACCAAGACTCAAGACTAAGAATCATTCACAGGGACCTTAAAGCCAGCAACATCTTGTTGGATTATGAAATGAACCCAAAAATTTCAGACTTTGGCCTGGCTAGAAGTTTTGGAGGAAACGAAACAGAAGCAAATACAAAGAAGGTCGTTGGAACATAGTGAGTATACACATATATACGTGTGTTATGTTGGTATAATTCGTGTAGATTCAATCTTATGCCAATGAATTGAATTCTCTACAGTGGCTACATGTCACCAGAGTATGCAATAGATGGCATCTACTCAGTAAAATCAGATGTATTTGGGTTTGGTGTAATGGTTTTGGAGATAGTAAGCGGAAAAAGAAACAGAGGGTTTTACCACCCTGATCACCAACTTAACCTTCTTGGACATGTAAGTATCTGTGACATTCATTATAAAAGCCAGTGATGTCGCTGAATGTACAAGTTAACATGTAAATTTTTTCCTTTCCCATGTTTAGACATGGAAGTTACACGAAGAAGGAAGGTCCTTAGAACTGATTGCTGAACCAGCGAGAGTTTCATGCAACCAATCAGAAATGTTGAGAGCAGTACATATTGGTCTACTTTGCGTGCAACGAAGCCCTGAAGATAGGCCAACCATGTCCTCTGTGGTTCTCATGTTGGGTGGTGAGGGAAGTTTGCCTCAACCTAAACTACCAGGATATTTTAATGAGAGAGAGATCAATGAAGCAAGTTCCTCGTCAGCTAATGAGCTCAGTATTTCATTGTTTCAGGCACGATAATTTAACGACATTATCATTGTACTATTCTTTGCAAATTGGAAGCTGTCTTTCGTTTGCTGCTAAAAGTTGCTGTACTTCCTTAAGAGTCTTTCAACGGCGAAGGAGGTTAAGAGTTTCTTCTTTTATGATCGTTGAAATGCCGAGATAGCCAAAATTTGTATAGGGTGACATCATTCCTTAAAAGAGTATGGGTCCTTGTTTGAGATATGAAAAAAGAAGTATGGGTATGGAATGAAAATTGATGTTTGGTATGAACCTATCATTGAAGATTTAAGAGTTTCATTCTTAGTTTTGGGCAATTCTCCATTCTTCTCATAATCTAGAGGAATAGAAGAGAGAAATGAGAGTGATTGTATGTTTTTAATTTTTTATATATAGAAGATAGATAAAAGGTATAATTATGAGTCAAACAACTTCATAAGTAAAGCTTTAATTTCAATAATCAAATTTATGGAAAAATTAATTAAATAATTAATTACACTATAATTAATTAAAATATTGTAATTAATTAATTAATTACAATATAACTAATTAAAATGTTGTTATTATTATTTAATTGCATTACATTATATTTAATTGAAATATTATTATTAATTAAAACATAACTATTCATTAATTAAAATATTATTATTCATTAATTAAATTAATTGCAATATAATTAATTAAATTATTATTATTACTTAGTTAATTAGACTATATTTAATTAAAATATTATTATTAATTAGAATATATATAATTATATATAATTATTCATTAATTAAAATATTATTATTTATTTAATTACATTATATATAATTAAAATATTATTAATAATTAAAATATTATTATTAATTAAAATATAAATATTCATTAATTAAAATATTATTATTAATTAACTATATTATTTAGTTAATTAATTGCAATATAATTAACTAAAATATAATTCATTCAATAATTAAAATATTGTAATTAATTAAAATATAATTTATTTATTAATTAAAATATAATTCATTTTGTAATTAATTAATTACAATATTTTTTACAAACCAAGCACTATCAAGAATAATGATAATCATTCCGTTATTTTAACCAACCATCATAATTATAATGATTATATCCATTCTCAATCCTCCATATATTTATTCTCATTCTCATTCCATTTCCTTCTATAAACTAAGTGCCTCATAAGTTCTTATTCGGTTAAAATAATTCTAACTTTAAATTTTTGTTGCAGTTGTTTTGTATGCTCTTTTGTTTTTTGTATACAAAGGAAAAGGAACAACTGAATTATAACATTAACACATCCCATGATAATATGACATGCCTTGGCTTTCCTGTCAGACCCACGTCCTTAGTTTAGATGGGATTTCGAACGGTACGTGCAGACCAAGTCTGGCAAACGCCGCCAGAGATGCCGGTTGGTCAGCACTCTGATTCCCTTCTCGATAAATATGTTGAATCTGAACAGTCCAATTGTGGTTCAATAGCTCCTGTATGCCCTGCACCAAAAGGGTAACCTCGGTTAAAAAACTTGTCGATAAAGATAGGATATTAATAACTTCTAAGGAATCTGTCTCAAGGACTACATGGCGGAAACCAAAAGTCCACGCTAACTTAAGGCCGTCATGCACCTCTTGTAACTCAGCAGTTAATTAAAAACATCAGCTTATATTTGTTAAGAATCCACCACACCATTTTCCAGCAGCATCCCTTAATAATCCCCCAACCGTACCCTGACCAATCCCAAGTTGCACGTCATCATCTGTATTTAATTTTATCCACCTTTCCTACGGTAGTTGCCAACTCACTTTGTGCCTTATGGACAATCCCAAAGTCGTTACAACTCTTCCTGTCACTTCATGGGCTTTCACGATCTAGTGAACATAATCTAAGACCATACGATGCCTAGCAAACGGCCAGACAAAATTTGCTACAAAAATGCTGCGGTTCTGCCATTGTCATAGAAACCAGCAAGCTACACCATAAATAGTAGCCCAATCGCCCAACTGAGTAGGGATAGGTTTAGTGATATTTGAGCCCTACCAGATGTCCTTGTCCTGTTGAAAGAAATCAGCCACTATCATCATAGGGTAAAAATTGTGCCAGAATGCAGTCACTCGGGGACAATCCCGCAGTACATGCAATGAGGTCTCTTCCTGTCTACAGTGGTTACAACTGCTACTACTAGTTAGATGTCGAGCAACTCTATGATGATTAGTCAGCAATTTTCGTTGTGCTAGAAGCTACAAAAATGAACGAATACATTGTGAACTGCCCATTTCTAAACCGCTTTCCATATTGGATTCTGCGTATTTTGTATGCTCTTTTACATAAATGAATAGAAGTCTTTATGGTTTAATGGAGAGCGAGAGAATTATTGCTTACGGGTCGCATTATGCTTATCCAATCAGGGATAGCATCCCTACCCATTTTCACGATGCAAACTGTCCAGTTACCCCGTCAACTCTGTGACGAGTTGGAGAAGTTAATGCACTCTTACCTATGGGGTGCGTCGGATGACCGGAATAAAGTACATCTAGTTAACTGGGAGGCAGTCTGTCAATCGAAGAAGCTAGGAGGCCTAGGGCTCAAAAGTATTCGAGCAACCAATGATGCCTTGCTCGCAAAGCTGGGATGGGAGTTGTTTACTAAGCCATCTGCGCTATGGGTTCAAGTCTTACGAGCAAAATATCAGTTTTAATTTTCAGCATATTCCTGACACTTTGTCTAAGCGGGTAGCATCGATCAGATGGCAGGGCATCTTTACTACGTGGGCTCACATCCGCCAAGGGTCCAGGTGGAAATTGGGGGATGGTCGAAGGATTCGATTTTGGAATGACCCCTGGGTGGACAATTAGGGACCACTAGTTTAGCACACATCTTCGCCGCTTCCAGACACATTGTTGCATACCAACATAAATGAGTATGTGGATGAGAGGGGTCAATAGAAATGGGACATGATACAGCTTTATCTCCCTCCCTCAGTGTGTGGGGCGATCGCACACATGCAACAGCCTTCCATGCATAAAAAGGAGGATGAGGTGGGTTGGGGGCCAGGAACATCAGGGTTATTCTTCGTGGATTCCGTGTATGACCTCATCGTCAATTTAGAGCCCGACAGCTCCAATTCTATGGCCAACAATAAGAAAATGGGCGGGACCACAACGTATTTGGTCATTTCTGTATTGCTGGCACAACGGAGCTTACTAACAAATTAACAGCGTGTTACTAGGCACCTATCTTGGGACAGCAGCTGTAAGTACTGCAGACAGGAAGAAACCTCCTTGCATGCACTTCGAGATTGTCCCCGAGTATTAGCCCCGGCATAAATTCAACCCCGCTGGGATAGATTCTGAATTTTTCAGACAGGGAGAAGATCGTTGGCTGAGATCTAATTTCACAAACTCAGTCCCCACTCAGCTTGGTCATCGGACCACTATTTATGGGATCGCTTGCTGGTATCTGTGGCAATGGAAGAATCGTAGTATCTTTGAACTAGACTTTATCTGGCCAGTCGGGGGACCACCACTTGGTCATCGATTATGTTTCATGGATTGCGACAACACAGGTAGTAACAGGACGAGTGATTCCAGGCGTGGGTTTGTCCATAGAGCACAAAGTCGGTTGGCACCCACCTCCGACAGGATGGATCAAATTAAACATCAATGGTGCCGTGAATCACGCTACGGGTCAGGGTACGGCTGTGGGCTTACTTAGGGACAGCCTGGGGCATTGGAGTGGGGCTTTATAACTCAGATAGGCTCTAACAACGGAATTACAAGGAATGCATGATGGCCTCCAGTTAGCCTGGAATCTAGGATTCTGACATGTAGTCCTCGAGTCAGATTTCTTAGAAGTGATAAATATTCTATCTACATCGGTAGGGTTTTTTATTGACACTTCCTTTTTGGTGAAGGGAATTTAGGAACTATTGGATCGGGGCTGGTTTGTTCGCACTCAGCATATATATGGTGAAGGAAATTAGAGCGCAAACCACATGATATCTCTAGCAGCTTCCGCGGGGCCCAATTTGCACGTGTTGACAGAAGTCCCTGCAGAATTAAGAGCGTGGATCAGGAATTAAGGATAGCCAAAGAAGGTCTTATCGCCGGGGGTTACAATAACAGATACCGTTCGCGTTAATTAAGGATTGAAGATACATTGTGAAGCTCGGTTGAAGTGCCAACGGCTGATTTGACCACGCTAAATGAGCTTGAAAAGTGAATTGTTAGTTCTATCATTCTCATTAAATTATAAATCAATTGAAACTTAAACTGAATGATAATATCAAAAATGTTTAATTTAAGTCTTAAAATGAGTGGTCTCTTAATACGGTTATACCTCCAATTATGTATCATGTTAATCTTGCACCCATAAAGACTTTAAAAATAATATATTTGTATCACATTAGTACTGACGTGGTACATAATTGAAAAATGTATAATCATATTAAAGAGTTCGTCATTTTATGGTTTAAATTAAGTGTTTTAGAAATGTTAAAATAAATTTGAGTATTCCAAGACGTTATGATCTTACATATATTTTAATAAAAGCATTAGGGTTAAAAATACAAATTTTCTCTAAAAGCAAGCCATGTTTTCCTTTTTCACTATCTTATTAGGGATCACTTAACAGATTTAAGAAACTTTTTGAATAAACAAGAAAAATTGAAACTGTGAACTTAAATGCGTAAACCTTGAAAATTTAATATAAAAGAAAATTTTGAGAAATTATTAAATAAAAGATTTAACTAGCAAAACGAGATTATAATTAAAAATTGCAAAGAGTAAATTATGAGTAAAGTTTATAGAAACAAAAGGATAAAGAAATATGTTTTTTGTTCGGATTGTATTTTTAATGTAATTATACATATTAAGTTGTTATAAACTTTTTAATTTTTAATTTTTAAAAATTTTAAGTTATCTTAATATAAACTATTGGGTAATTGACTATCATATAAAATAATATATAATTATCAATTATCCATAATTTTTAATAAAAATTATTTTTAAAATATTTTAATATTCTAAAATACGTTTAATAACTTTGAAATACAAAATATATAAAATTATAAACCATGTAAAAAGTACAAATCCTTAATTTGAAACAAATAGTGCATCATACTTAAAAAATAAAAAGAGTGATCGGTGCCTCGAAAACAGGACTAGCAAATTTTGGCACCAACAAAATGCATATATCAATATCACGTGGAATCAAAATAGGATCTCTCAAAAGAGAAAAGCTCTAACTCTGTCTGTTACCTTTGCATGTTTTATATAGCTACAATTTTCTTGTTCTTCGAGTCTATTTTCGTTTATTAAGTATTATATAGTAAGTGTGAATGAGGTGATCGTCGTCGTCGCTAACATGTCCTAAATCTAGTAGCCGCAATTTATTCCATTATTAAGCAAAAAGATTTAAACTCAGAGATCACGTACTAAAGGAATAGTAAATCATGCTCCTCTTCTTGCTTCTCTCTCCAATTCCTCTTGTTGTCACCAATTAATAACTCTTCCCATCAAATGATCTTAGTTACGTCACTTTGAGCTTCATTTAATTGAGATCCATATCAAAAATAAAATATCAAAAGTCTCGAAGGTTCTACCTTTAACGTACTCAAAAAGTCCTTTCTCTCCCCCCCTCTCTCAAAATTCCAATAGATATTTTCTCTCTCATTTTTCATAAATAGCTTAAAAAGTTAGAGATGAACTGGGAAGGAGGATCCAACGTTAGATCTTGCTATTACTCCATCCTCAGCATTCGCAAGAACGCCTCCTTCTCCGATATCTACAATGCCTATCCCAAACTCGCCATAGTAATTCTCTTATTTTAACTACTTAATCAATTCTTTATCTTTTCAGATCAAAAATGATTTTTTGGTTTGTGTTTTTGTGTTAATGGATCCTTCTTTCTGACTAGAAAAATACATATCTTGAAGAGAAAGAGTTAAAGACAAACAAAAGTGACTTGGACTTCAAGAAGACGAACACAAATCATGGAAACTGCCATCACTCCAGGGTAGCTCTCCAGTCAATATCTGAGTCGGTTAGAAAGTTCCCATGAAGCTAAACTTATTGCTCTTGTTAAGAAAATACTTTAATTCGCAATAAGAAATGTAAGTGGTGGAGTTTTGTTTTTCAGTTTATTAAAAATTTCAGTAGCACAATGGCTATATTTTGACATCCTAAAAATTTCAAAGTCCCTGTAAAAGTTCAAAACATTTAGATTATCACATTAATTTCTCAACTCCAAATTGCAGACTTCAAATCTACTCACATGCAGTCACAAATAGTTATGTCAATAAACTTTCAAAAGCTAAAACAAAGTCATGCATTCCATTTAAAAATCTTTATACACATCCATTCTTTATACAAATGTCCTTTCTAAAAAATGTTCAGAGATATGCAACAGTTCTAAAAAATATTGACAAGGCAAAATAAAAATGCCTACACCGTAGTACTTGATGAAGTTGACCATTTGCAAGGTGAAGTCCCTACTACTGAAGTCCTGAGCATGCATTTGGGAGTTTTTATTTAATAACAAAAAATAAAAGTTAAATTAAACGAGCTCAGTGAGAGTTTTAGGTTTCCAATAAAATCATTTATACAAATATTGACCTTCATAAAACAATTTCTTTTCTTTTCAAGTAATAACCAATGTTTTTACAAAACATATTCTTTTCCTTTCATATGATCAATGCATATGTAAAACAAAACATACATATTTTTTCTGAGATCAAGTTCCACTTTTCTTGTAAAGTATACAATGATGGGAATCAATAACTTTATAAACTTTCTTTTTAAAATATATCCTGTTATTAATTTTCTTTTCCATATGATACCCTTAGGTGTAAGGCCACAAGGCTGGTTCTGCATTGCTTACCCTGCCTGGTTAACCTCTGTATACCGATTGTTATAAAGCTAGTTCTGAATTGCTTACCCATAAGAATGGTAACACTACATATAAATTGGTGGTTACGGAGTTGGTTTTGCATTGCTTACCTGTAATAGTACTAGCATAATATATACTCCACACCTACAGAGGGTGACTTACAGGATATGTTAACAGCAAACCACAATTAATACATGAATGTGTCTCATTGATTTCAATACCAATTAAAAACATATTAAAAATCCATTTCTATGCCATTTTAAAGCATATGCAAATTTCAATTTAATGCTAATTCAAAGCATGTGTACATCACATTAGTTTCCAAGTGCATCCAAAACTCAATTCAATGTTAAATAAAAGCATATGTAAACGTCATGAAGATTAGCTTTTAAATTCAAGTAGTAACACCAATGGAATTATTCATAAACATACTTTTCATAGTAAGGTAAAAAACCATATTAACAAATTAATTTAAATACACACTCATTGTTTGTCATTTATCATAAATCACCCTCACGTATTCCGTGCTTTTTCTTTATTAGCCCCGAGTCGATGATGATCGAGGAAACTTTGTTGTCTCACTCATTTATGAGGGAGACCTATGAAGGGTTCCTAAAACCTACCAAGTACATCCATAACTTACCACCTTGTTTAACAAATTTTATGACAGAAGGCTTAGCCAAAATCTTAGCATTTATCAAGATTAAAATTATGTTTTCTTTTCATTTAACCATTAAACAACCATTAAACAATGTCCATGACTTATACATGTTTTCTTTCCATTTAAATTACATATAAAGTATATACATTTTGTTTTCCTTACATTGAACCATTAAATTAAGTATGACATATATGCTGCCATTGAATAGCCATTAAGCCATATATATAGCATCTACATGCTGCCAATTAACAACCATTGAACAACAGACTTAAGACTTGAATATACCTATTGTTTTTCTCTCTATTTATCATGTTGTTTTTCTCTTTATTTAACCATTTAATCTACTCAATCATTCATGAAATCATAAGGGATTTCATGTTTCTAGCTTAAGCATTCACGTGAACAGCTAAAGAGGATGGACCAGAGTGATTTACCATAATGGTGATGGTGTTATCCATGGTTGGAGGCTCAAAATAAATATAGAAATTATTTCCTAAGGTGATAACTTAGAAATCCACGCTTGAAGGGAGCAACTACAATTAATAACATCAATTCTGGTATAAGGGATAAGTGAAGCTTTGGTGGAATGAAGATGGAACAGCTCCTCCATCATTCTTGTATAAGCCACATATTTTTGGAGGCTGTCCAACACTTTGCAAAGTTTAATTCCAACATCTGTTCATTATTTAAACTCTCACCATCTTTGTTTACTCAAGCCATTAACTCCTTACATCATCCACGATGATTCTTGTCCCCTAAATATAACAAATTGTTATGATTTTGTCTCACCAAAATGACACATGTCCACACCATGAATTGGTCTCTCATGTAATGAATTTTTTGTCCCTCACATATACTCCTTTATAAATGTAACAACATAAGATTTTCATACGTTCTTGTTCCAAAATAATGAGAAATTCTTCACATACTTGACAATTGTCACTTAAGGCTTATTCACATGTACATGTATTATTTCTTATCTAAAATAATTAAATGGCTTAAGAAAAATCTATCCAATTTCTAAAAAAATTTCATGTCCACTTAATAACATGTTACACTTAACATATCAACATATAAGTTGGATCAATTTACGTTAATTATCCTTAAGTATGGCTGATTCTCTCATGCTTGGTTTACTTAGTTTCTATCCTTATGTTTCAGCCTAAAAGTGCTTCCAATTCACTCTACAATAATTTAAAACAAGGTCAATCTTAATCTATCATAAATATACCAGATCAAATTTATTTGTTTTCCATTTCTATATTAGTCAACTCCAATATTTTTCGACTATCATTTGTGTAACACACCACTACTATAAAGCATATGCCAGAATATCCTGAGGACATTCATGAACATACCATATGAAAATGACATGTTAGAGAAATTACATTAACTTATTATGGCATCGACATAACATAAGTATTCCGAAGTCAACCTTTCCCATTTCATTCACAAACATAACTTATATTGTAGCATTACACTTCATAATCCATATATTTACATTACCAAAAAAATTTAAGAGTTTACTGCTCTTTTACAAAATGTTCTACATGAAATGAGAAAAGTAAATAAACAAAATCTGCTAGACTCCTCAAATATTAGCTGACTAAAACTTTGAGCCATTCTTGTTTCCAAAATTGACAGTACTAAACTTCTACTAGAAGACCATAGTAGCTAGGTCTCCCTTATGCAATTTTGATAAGTTTGCAAACTTAGTAAGTGAACCATCATCGATATTCTCACGCAAGTCCGAACACAATTATCACAAGTATAAATTAAATTCACAAGTATATTTTCCAATGCAACAGATGTATCACATCATGCAACATTGAATACCAGATCACAATATACATCATATCTCAACAATACATCATGAACTACAGACATTTCATATAATCATTTTAGAATAATCCAATCATTCATTTCATCAATATGTATCCCAATTCAGTAATTCTTCGCAATCATTCACACAATACATGTAAAGTCATATATATATAAATGCAAATATACATGTGACTCCACTTTCATTTTTATTTTACTGTGACTGAGTGCCTTTTTACTTTCCTGTATCTATTGTAGATATCAAGCTCATTTTATATTCTGTCTCATATCCATTGTGGTTAATGAGCTCATTAATAACTAATCTCATGGCTTTTTGTGCACATTTCTGAGCTTTAAGCTCTTTTTTTATGCTGGTCACTCCAGTCACAACTCCTTTATTTGATTATATATAACAATGTTATGGAATGCATCAATTTACATAATAAGCTATGCACACTTTAATTCAATGTGCACAGTCATTTATTACATTCATCGAATCTGAGTCTGACATTCAACATTCAGTTGAGTACACATTTTTAATATTTAAATACATTTAGAATGCACTTTTAATATAATCTCGAATATCGAACTCCTCAGACCATTAATGCCTGGAATTATCAAAATCATATCAATAACATTTAAGTATCTAAAATTTAATTAAAAAATTCAGTTATAGTGGGAAAACATCTAGGTTAACTCACAGTATGCTCCAGAAAATCTACTACCTTGATGACCTGGCAATGTCTGGATTTTGACAATCAATTTGTGCTTCTTTAGTCATGCAATACACATATATAATTCACACATTATTAAGTTGATCAATCATATGAATATTCAATCATGCATATATATATATATATGTCATATTTAATGCATGCTCAATTGACCTTTTCGGGTATGTTATTATTCATAAATTTTGACCATTCAAACATCATATCTCGTATACTACCATTTTGCAATCAGTTTTGTACCTTTATGTTAGCTTGATTTACTCCAATTCATTAACCATACTTTACACTTATCCTTGAACATTTACATGATCAAAAGCTTCTTATAATACACACACAATTGTTACTTTAAATCTGGAATTTTTGCGAGCCAAATCTATACATTCACCAAACTTTTTCCAGTAACATATACTCATACATTCACCCAATTCTCGTTCGTAAATAACCCATGTTCTTCAATACTCATTTATCTATACCTTATACACATTTCTCATGTCTTTAAGATCATGTTTGCATTAAAAGGAATCATTTATTCCTTTAACAAATCAGAATTTCCAGATTTGAACTCAACCACAACAAAACAGTCCATTCTTTAGATAATGATATCAATTAACTACATAAAATTATCAAGCTCTTAACCAATTAATCAAGAAACAATCTGGGCTCATTCCTAACCTTGGTCAAGTCCAAATATAACAATTTATAGTGAAATTTCTCATCTGGTTCAACATGTAGACCAGGCTGAAATTAAAAATTCCAGAATTTGTCATCAACATCACTAATGTGTGTAACTTTACTACCTTCAGTACCTTGCAAATTTAACAAGCTTAAAGACATCACTAACACCTGAAAATTTCCAGATTTCATGTCCTTTAAGGTTACATCATTTCAGGTTAGTTTAACTTCCAAATTGGTTACACTAAGGCTTACAAAATTTTACTCGCTTATGTCATTATCATTCATATTTTACAAATACACCTAAAACTCTAGTTTTCCATATTTGAGAACACCTATCTTTACCATGAATTCCTCATCAATTATACTTCAAATCCCAACTTAGATCATCCATACAGCAGTCCATAAACTACTATGTTGAAGATGGGTTGGAAAATAGAGGATGAATAAAATAGTAGTTTATGGACTGTTGTATGGATGATCTAAGTTGGGTGCAAAAATAGACTAGAAAAGTACCCATTCATCCTCTATTTTCCAACCCATCTTCAACATTAATATCATATACAATCTATCTCAATTCAGTCATCATAATCTTTCTATTATAACATGCCATAAAGAACAACACTTTACTTACTTATTTAGCTTCAAATTTCAGTTTAATTCATCAATTCTACCTAGCCCTCCATACATGCAAAATCATCCTAAATTGAAGGCAAAAATTGGATGGTTTTCAGCTATGATAAAAGGCAACAATAATCTAGTTCTTTATCTATTTCGTGAAGGGTAAAACAATGTAATTAGTGTAGTAATTTAGCATAGCTTCAAGAAAAAGACATGAATGGGAGATAGAAGAAAGTTTCAGTGGTGAGAGATGAGAAGAGAAGAAGAATGAGCAAGGTTGAAACAACACCTGTAGAAATGTTACACCTTGGATGCTAGATGTTACCATATTACATTAACATATGTCCCTAAGCATGTAAGCCACTTATCCCCTTCATAAGCTGCCAAATGTTGCCTAGTTACTAGTCCATTTGTCCCTCAGTCATTACTACCATTTGTTAATTAATTAGCTATACCAAATGTCCTCATTTATCTATGCCATTTGTCATTTATTTCATAGGCTTAATCATCCTAATTTTTCATGTGTCAATTTGTTGACACTTGCCATTTTTCCTAGTACAAATTTTCATTTTAATTCATCAATTTTCTAATGTTAACAATTAGTTCCAAATTTACTACCTGTATTCCATCAAATTAAAATTTAAGACATAAATAATACATAACCAAATCATAATCATTTTAAACCTTTCATACCCTGGAATTTGTCAATTGAGTGCATATAATATCTTTGCAATGTGTATGAAATCATTATTCACGTGTGTATGCTAATGATATGCATGTAAATGAAATGCATTTTATGAATGCTAAAATGATTTGATGCATATGCAGTAATCTAAGGCTCCAACCTTTAGTATGGAAAACGAACTATTACAATTCTTAGTCCCTTAAGAAATTTGGTCCTTAAAATCTTACATGATTAACTAAACAGATGGGGGGTATTGTTTCCTCATATTCTCCTCATTTTCCCATATGGCTTCTTCTTTCAGATGATTCCTCTAGAGGACTTTAACCAATGGAGTCACTTGGTTGCTCAATTGTTTATCTAATAACTAATTATTTTAACCAGTTCCTTAGCATAACTCAAGTTGTTTGTAACTTTAACCTCCTAAGCTGGTAACACATGTGTCGTATTTGACCGATATCTTCTGAGCATACTAACATAAACCACCATATGAATTCGAGCCATCTCAGTTCTAACTTGTAAGTTAATGGTCATATTCCCTCAGTAATCAGTGGCAGTAGTCTAGGGTCGCAAGGGGGGCTACCGCCACCCTTAATCAATTTTTTTTTAGTATTAGTATACATTTACACATGTATGTTTTTTTATGATTGAGTTTTTATATTTCTTTTGATTCGCCCCCTTAAAAATTAGCCTAGCTTCGTCATTATCTGTAACATCCCACTACCTTTGGGAGGTTAGAATAGTAAATATGAGTGATTAATGAGAGCTTAGAAATGCATTTTTCATTCTCATGCATAACATGACATACGCATACAAGTGACTAGTGAAATGTTGCACATTTAAAATGGCTGTACATGCATTCATTGACATTCAGGGTATAATTGCTTTATATTTGTGAAATGTGATTTTATGGAGAATTGTGGTTTTTATATGTTGAATGTATTTAGTAATTTAGAATTTTTTGATATTTTTAGAAAATTTCTAAAAATTTGGGTAATTTTAGAAGTGGCAAGAAAATTGACAAATAACAGTAGAATTAAGAGTCAAATGGCAATGAAAATTTTTATTTATAACTTCGGGATTTATTGACATATGTCATTGAAATTTGGAGACAACTACAGTAGAAATTGGAGTTGAGGGGACAAATTGAAAGAGAAAAACCTATATGAACCTATAAGGAGATGATATGTAGCTATGTCTTAATCAACACTATTCTTTTAATTGTAAAGACCATCCTTGTCTTGTTTCTTACGATGCTTTCTAATTTAAGGGTATTTGTTCTTGTTTTCTTCTTCTTCTGTGTGACCTTCACTTCTCCTTCTTTATGAATTTTGTTCCCAAACTTCACCAACTTTGAACCTAGCCCTCTTATCTTTCATTTGCTACTCTTATTTTGTTCTCTTCTTCATTTCTCGCCAAAGAACCAACCTCCCAACCTCCATGATGATGTACGTGGGTTGTATGAGAAGCTAGGGTTGGTGTTCTTTTTAAGGATTTGAAGAGAAATCAAGTAAGTGATGCTTTAATCTTCATAGGTTAGTGTAAATGGATCATGTATGATGAGTAATTTGATATTGATGGGTTGGTTATGAACTTGTATGTATGTGTCGTGAATGGTTGAGTGTAGAAATGAGTTGAAATAGAGTTGGGAATGAGGAGTAGATGGGGTAGAAAAGGATAATCTTTGTACAAAAATGTTAGGTGTACAAATCTGGAAAAAACTTGATGATGATAGATTGGAAAATGTTCATTGCATATGCTTCAGTTTTTTATCCATAACTTCTTGTACGGTTGTTCAACTGAGATGATTCTTCATTTTGATTAAACTAGAAATATATGGCTATATTTTTTATGAAGACATCAAATTTTAATTTTGTTGTTAATAGTCTTAAAAATTGACATGATTTCTGAGAATTTCTGGGAATGAATAGTAAGAGAGTTAACCTTTTGATCTGAAACTTCCATGAATTTACTGTTTTTGGAGTTCTGGATCAAAAGTTATGAAGGTTTGAAGTAGAGATTTTGGTCAAGAAGAAGAAGAATTGCACGATAGCAACTTTGAAGTTTTCAGGGATAATGAACATTTGATGGGTTTTTGTTCAATATCTTTTTTTTTCCTACCTCCAAATGGGATGAGACTCAAACCATTGGACTCATAAGACACTTCTCTACCTCTCTACCAAAAATCATAGCTATATGAAATGAATTGAGAGAGATTGAGTAATAAACGTGGACGGGTCTGACTTGTGCTCTCACCCAATTTTTTTCTTTATTTGTAACACCCACGAATCTTGCACACTCATGTTCCTCTCACACCCATCACTCCTGCACCCCTGTGACTTTCCTCTCTCATTCCCATGAGTTAATTTCAATACTCATGTTTAATTGTCACATCAAGTTACTGTTTTTCCCAATAGTAGCCATGACTTGCAATTGATCTAGCCACCTAAGGGGAATTTGCAAACTGGACAGTCTTGTTTCTTTTGACCATAAAATCTTCTATAGATGTCCGAATGAGATGATCTTTGGTTTGGAATAAACTAGAGACTTAAGGATACAAATCATATGCAAAGACGAAATTGTGATTCAGTCTCTAAGATGGATAATTTTTTGATGGAAGTTATGTACAGTACACTATTCTTGAATATGAATAGCCTGAAAATGTTTGAGGCATATCTTCGAAATTATTGCACCAAATTGAGTGATTATGGTGTCAATAGAAAAATAAGACATAGATGAACACTTTGTTTGAAGAGGAAACGACCAAGTTACCTCAGTTTCACTTTCTAATTGAATGTGAACAGTAGACCCCAATGTGTGACTTGGAAAAAAATCTGAAATGGGTCAATGAGATAGGAATGGAGATCTTAATGGTTTTAGTGAGGCATAACCTAAGTATAAATTATACTTAGAAGATTTTTGATTTGATAATGACTTTGTGAAGAAATTTATGGATAAATACTTGGAATTGTCAAAAACATGCATTATGCATATTTCATTTCATACATATGCATTATTAAACACTTATGATTGTACAAATTGTGATATATGTGTATGGTGTTTGATATAGAGGAGCAACTGGAACGTCAACCTCCCGACATTGCCGAAACTTCTAGGCATTAGCTTCGGGAGAAACTTGTGAGTAACCTAGACGGTCTTGCTTAATTACTTGCTTGTTTAATTTCTATTTGAAATGATTGAATGAATGTGGGTTGATTGTTGGTTCCAAACATAAGGTCCGATGACTATGAAATGTGGAATGGATATTGAGGTGCTAATTGTATGTGAATGAGAAGAGCTAATTGTTTCTTGAATTGATTGAGTGATTATGAGATGCATTACATACATGAATGCATCATCAGATAAAGAGAGTTATGACCTGACTAGCCATTGAAAATGAGCTCAAAGCTTTGAATGTGATTAAGAGCCAAAGGCTCACCATGTAAAATGAGCCCTATATCCCCAATGGATAAGGGGCAGTATAATCAACCCGTTATCTACAATGGATAATGGACAATTTAGGCACTCTGTCACAACAATGTAATAATAGAAAATAGTCACATGTGCATTCCATATGCTTTTTATTAAGATATTTGATTGATTAAAATGCGAAAATTTGCCTATGCTTAAGTGAAAATGTGATACTGATGTAAAGTACAATTTTGTGAAATATATGTTATGTGAAATGATTTGTTGTATGAATTGAGTGAACCATCAATGATGGTTACCTCATTGAGTTCGCCAAACTCACCAAAATTGTAAGGTTGTCTTTTCAGGACCGAGAGATGACTCTAGCTACTGAAAGGCTCTACCAGCCATGTAAATTGTGATTTCGGGCAAGAGAAGTCATGGCTCAAAGGTCGGTCAGTTGGGATTTTTGGACAGTTTAGATAGACTTTGTATATTTTCCTCCTTCATATAGTACTTTCGTACTAGGTTTTGATGATGTACATGTAGTAAGTGTTGAAAGATACAATGTAGACTTTCAGTTTTGTGAAATGAAATGAGGAAAAATTTGATTTTAAAATATTGTGATTTTCTTATGATGCTTTATAAGTGAGTAATGATATGATGTCATGTGAAGTGAATGTAGTGATCGAACGTAGCTCGCCCTTATCATAGGATATGTCTTAGAATGACCTCCGAGTGTCCTGGTTTGTGCCTTATGGTAAGGTTCGCTACATTGGGTGGTATCAAAGCATGGTTTGGCATCCATAGGGATATATAGGAATTTTAAGCATGAAATATCGTGAGAAATGCAGATAATGATTGGAGTTCTTGTTTATTATAGGTCATCCACCATAGGTGATCAAGTGGGGCATTCAGCTGACTTAGGATCTGTAGGAGCCAGTAGAGAGTCTTCGGTATCTCGACCAGAGGAGCTGCCTCCTAGAGTCCCCTAGAGAAGGGAGAGGAGGTATGATAGGTTGTTGAAGCAAGGGGCTGTGGATTTCTATGACAACACAAACCCTGCTGAGGCCAACGGATGGTTAGAAAGGATGGAAAGAGTTTTTGATCATATGGACTAAGAGCCAGACGAGAGGTTTGACTATGGAGTGTCCTTACTACAAAGCCTAGCTTTTCAGTAGTGGAAGATTGTTCTAGGCAGCACCACTAGGCCTTGCAACCTGAAATGGGAAGGCTTCCTAAAGTTCTTCAAAGAGAACTACATGCCCAAGATCCACTTGGATAGGAAGATGGAAGAGTTTCTGGGTTTGAAGTAGGGTAGGATGTCCGTGGCTGAGTATGAGGTTCGGTTTAATAAGTTGATGGGTTATACTATTGCTTTGATCCCTACAGAAGAAGACAAGTGTAGGAGGTTTGAGAATGGACTTAATATGGAGATCAGAACAAGATTGGCGCTTTCAGATCTAGGTACTTTCATTTAGTTAATAGCTGCTTCGATCAAAATTGAATAGCTACAGAGAGAGGGACAAGCAGAGCCTGGGCAAGGGTCCAGTTTGAAGAGTTTTAGTGAGATTCAGAGTAGCTCTAGCAAAAGATTCAATAAGCACTAGAACAGAGTTTTCAGGCCACCAACTTGATTAAGGCATTCAGGATTCAGATAGAGGGTGGTTTTGCATAAACTAGTAGTGGAAGAGGTATAGTGCAGAGTTGGTTACCCTAGTGTGAGCACTGTGGGAAGAGGCATGGTGGTGAGTGCTGGAGACTATCTAGAGATTGTATTAGATACAACTCCTTTGATCACCAAATTAGAGATTGTCCTACCGCTACGAGAATTCAGTTTGGTATGTGTGGCAGATCAGGGAGTGAAGCTACTATTCAGCAGAGTAGAGGTAGTGAGACTAGACAGAGGGGCTGAATAGAGGTAGAGTGAGCAAAGGGAGTTCTCCTATCAGGACTAAGGTACGGAGCAGTCAACCACAGTCCCAGGCCCAAGTCTATGCTATAACTAGGCAGGAGGCTCAAGGCTTACCAGATGTGGCTGCAGGTGCACTTGTCATTTAAGATTTTAAGCCTTTTGCATTGTTAGATCCAGGAACCACACACTCCTTTATCGCACCACATTTGGCATGTAGACTGCATTATGATAGGGAATTGCTACAGTGTGGGTTAGAGGTGAAAACACCTTTAGGTAGTACTACTGTCATAGGAGAGGTCTGCAAGGGGTGCTTAATTAGGATTAATCAAGTAGAGTTGGTAGCAGACTTGATTATATTACAGTTGAGAGAGATAGATGTTATCCTAGGTATGGATTGGCTCACTGTTCATAGGGCTATCATGAAATGCTATACCAATAAGGTAATACTAGAATCTCCTGGTCAGTCGAGGGTAGTATACAGAGGAGTTAGTCAAGCAGTGCCAGTCAAATATGATATCCTTTATGAGTGCACTGAGGTTGATGCGGGGAGGATGTGAGGCTTATCTGGCCCACATCATTGATAATAGACTAAGTAGAGTGTACAGGATATTCTCGTAATTAGGGAGTTCCTGGATGTGTTTCCTGATGACCTATCTAGTTTACCATTAGATCAGGAAACGGAGTTTACAATTGATCTTGTTCCAGGTGCTACTCCTATATCTATTCCTCTATATAGGATGAAACCTGTAGAACTGAAGAAGTTAAAGGCTCAACTTCAGGAGTTGCTAGAAAAGGTTTTATTAGACCCAGTGTTTCGCCTTAAGGAGCTCTAGTCCTATATGTGAAGAAAAAGGATGGGACTTTGAGGTTATGCATTGTTTATAGGCAGCTGAATTGGGTGATAGTGAAGAACAAGTACCCGTTACCTAGAATTGATGATTTGCTTGATCAGCTGCAGGGAGCTCATGTATTCATTAAACTGGATTTGAGATTAGGGTACTATCGGTTGAAGATAGCTGACGCTGATGTACCTAAGAGTGCATTCAGGAGTAGGTATGGTTTGAGTTTCTAGTGATGTCGTTTGGGCTGACTAATGCCTCGATAGCTTTTATGGCCTTGATGAATAAGGTGTTTAAGCCCTACCCGATTTGTGATTGTGTCTATTGATGATATCTTGGTGTATTCGAAGAGCAGAAAGGAACATGCTGAACATCTGAGAGTTATTTTACATATTGTGAGGGAAAAGCAGTTGTATGCCAAGTTCAGTATGTGTAAATTTTGGCTGGATCAGGTTGTGTTTTAGGTACATATAGTGACTAGAGATGGCATACAAGTGGATCCAAAGAAGATAGAGGCAGTGATGAACTGGGAAGCTCTGAGGAATGTGTCTAAAATTTGAAGCTTCCTAGGATTGGCTGGATATTATTGGAGGACTGTCGAGGGGTTTTCTCTGGTCTCAGCCTCTCTGAAAAAGCTTCTGAGGAAGAATATAGTGTTCAGATGGAATGAGGAGTGTCAAAAAAGCTTTGAAGAGCTGAAACATTGGTTGATGATGGTGGGCCATCAACACAAGCCCTTGAAGACTTAGCTAGAATGGGATTCTCTCCAAGTCAAGTCAAGCTAGTGAAAGAAGCTGCCCTTCAAGTTGAAGACACTACCCTACAAGTGGAGGACACTCTCGGGATGTTTTAGCAAGTTTAAGCTCACATCAAGCCTTTTGGGGTTTTCAAAGCCATGGTAATTCTTGAGGAATCATTTGCTGCCCATTTGGAGTAGTCAACAACAACAATTCAGCCCATTTTGGGGCTCAAACATGATCCAAGCCGCTGCCTAATCAACTAAGGAATTACCAGATTTTTATCTTATGTTATGCACTTTATCAATTTTTTATGTTTTGTATTTTTTAGACCAACATTTATGCTTGTTTTAGCTTTATTTTTCCATATTATGGTTGGACCAAGTATAAACTTTATGGTATGTTTATGATATGTTAAAATTAGAATTGGAATGTGAAGGGTTTAAGGGGTCGGTTGCTATTGTGGCTTTCCTAAACTCTTACACTTTCTATATATATTTGTCTTTTAGTTTCTACTAAGGGATTTTTAGAAAATTTTATCAAAATCTCTCCAGATTTTTAGCTCCATTTGGCTGTTCATCTACTTGGGTTATTGCTCATCCAAAAGCATAAAAATTTGGTTTGTGAATTGTCTAAAAATTCTCAATCATTTGTTACACATTTTCCTGCACACAAGATTATGAAATCTCGTCAGTATTTTGGCCATAACTCGTTCTATACTCGTCCGATTGATCTGAAATTTATGTCATTAGAAAGCTAATAGAAAATCTCACCATCATTTGACTATTGCACCAGTGTTGAGTGCTCCACCGGGGACTAGAGGATATGTGGTGTACAGTGATGCGTTGCATCAAGGATTGGGATGTGTATTGATGTAGCATGGCAAGGTGATCACCTATGCATCGAGACAATTAAGGTCTTACAAAATCAATTATCCATATATGATTTACAGCTAGCTGCAGTTATTTTGGCTCTAAAGATTTGAAGACATTATTTGTATAGAGAGACCTTCAAGATTTATACAGATCATAAGAGTTTGAGGTATCTGTTGAGTCAGAAGGAGTTGAACTAAAGACAGAGGAGATGGATTGAGTTACTGAAGGATTATGGCTACACAATTGAGCATCACCCAGGGAAAGCAAATGTGGTGGCTGATGCTTTGAGCAGAAAGTGTAATACCAGTGTGGCTCAGATTTAGTTATCAAGGCTACCTAATTTGATTCATTTGAGAACTCTAAATATGGAGTTGAATCTGGAACACAATGAGGATTTGATTGCTACATTGAAACTTAGGCCAATGTTATATGATCGAATTAGAAGAGTATAGAGGAAAGATCCCAATATGGTGAAGCTTATAAAGAAATTGGAGATAAATCCAAATTCCAAGTTTGAGTTGAGAGATAAGACTTTGTGGTTGAAGCAGAGACTATGTGTGCCTGATGTGGAGTATCTAAGGAAGTAAATTCTTGAGGAAGCTCATATGGACGCCTATGCTATGCATCCTGGTGCTACTAAGATGCATAACACACTGAAGCAACATTTCAAGTGGCCTGGAATGAAGAAGCAAATGACAGAGTATGTATCTAGATGTATGACTTACCAGCAAGTTAAAGCTGAGCAGCAGGCTCTGGTAGGGAAGCCCCATTCATTGCCCATTCCAGAGTGGAAATGGGAACGGATTACTATAGACTTCATCATGGGACTGCCTAAGACTCTGAGGCAGAATGATGCTATAGGGGTGATAGTGGACTAGTTGACTAAGTCGGACCACTTCTTACCAGTGAGAGAAAATAATTCACTTGATCAGTTGGCCTGGAGATATATGAATGAGGTGGTGAGACTGCATGGGGTTCTAGTGTCCATTGTATCGGAGAGGGATCCAAGATTTACTTCGAGGTTTTAAAAGAGCTTGCAGTGCTATGGGTACTAAGTTAAACTTCAGTACAACACTTCATCCTCAGATATATGGACAGATTGAGAGGACAATCAAGACTATTGAGGATATGCTTAGGCCATATGTATTGGAGTTTAGAGGAGCTTGGGATCAATATATGGCATTTATAAAGTTTTCCTACAACAACCATTACCACAGTAGTATTAGAATGGGACCGTATGAGGCATTGTATGGTAGAAAATGTTGGTTGCCATTATATTGGGATGAAGAGGGCTTGAGAATAGTTGAAGGCCAAGAGTTGATACAAGATACAGTGGATAAGGTAAAGTTGATCTGAAACTGAATCAAAGCAGCTCACGATAGACAAAAGAGTTATGTGGATTAACACCGACGTGATATAGAGCACAATGTGGGAGACAGAGCGTTTCTCCGAGTGTCGCCTTTGAGGGAAGTATTAAGATTTGATAAAAAGGGCAAGTTGAGCCCTAGGTAGATTGGTTCTTATGAGATCATTGAGAGGATACGACTTTTGGCCTATAAGTTGGCCTTACCGAATGAGATGTCTTAATTGTGTAATGTGTTTCATATATGTCTGCTCCGAAGATACCGATCGAATCTGACACATGTGATACCAGCTCAGGAGATTGAGGTCGCTAGTAACTTAAGCTATGTTGAGGAGGCGATCAAGATTGTGCACAGATCAAGCAGTTGAGGAACAGAGTCATTCCATTGGTAAAAGTCCTTTGGAGGAACCACTCAACTGAGGACACAACTTGGGAAACGGAGGAGCATATGAGGAGACAATATCCCCACCTGTTCGAGCAAACAGGTAAGAATTTCGAGGACAGGATTTCTTTTAAGGAGGGGAGAGTTGTAACATCCCTATACCTTTGGGAGGTTAGAATAGTAAATTTAAGTGATTAATGAGAGCTTAGGAATGCATTTTTCATGCTCATGCATAATATGACATACGCATACAAATGAATGGTAAAATGTTGCACATTTAAAATGACTGTACATAAATTCATTGACATTCCGGGTATAATTGCTTTATATTTGTGAAATGTGATTTTGTGGAGAATTGTGATTTTTATACGTTGAAAATTGATTTGGAGAGCGTATATAGTAATTTAGAATTTTTTGATATTTTTTAACTTTTGTCAACGGAACAATTTTGAAGCTCCTACACCATCACCATCGCCACCATCATCTGAATAAGCTTTTCTTACCCTTTAACTTTCAACTTTTGTGTTTCTTTTGTGTGATGGCATTGCATTTCATATCTATTTGGATTTTCTCATTTGTGTGTGCTATGTGCTTTTTTTAGTTTTAATTTCCTTAATTTTAGTTTGAATACATTTTCTTTTGTTTAGTTTGATATCATTTGCTTGTTTCAATTTCTTTTGTTTGTGTTGTTTCGTAATTTCATTTCCACTCAATTGGGGGTGGACCTGTCACAATGAGGACAATCTGATCTTTAAGTGTGGGAAGGTGACATCAAATTTCTTACTTAAACTTTTCTTACATTATGTTGAATAGGATGCATGTTTAGGCATATTATATGTGCTTTGTCTCAGCAATGGTGCTTTTTGTTAGCAATGGAATTGCATTTGAGCCACTCTAATAAATATTGTCATGAGATTCTATCATGTTGGTTGGAATTAGATTGAATGCATGCTTGAACTTAGATTAGGCTACTTGAGTAGAAAGTGAACCATATATAGTGACGAAAAGTAGCTGGTTACATAAACTTAGTCACAAATTGACATTTGAACAATGAGGTAGTGTAGAGATGCACAATGATTTTTCATTTGAGCTAAAGTGAGGATTGAGCCATATGACTCCATCTATATTCATTTCATTTCTTTGTTGAGTGTACTTCCTTAGGTTACTACGTTGATAACTTGCTTTGAATCAGTTTGAGTCTATTGGATGCATGCTTAATAGAGATGATTTAGGCCCTTTTTGTGTTAACCCTTGGCTTAAATGACCTACTCGTTAATTATCCTTTGCTACCCCCATTGAGCTTTAACCTTTTATTTCTTGAAAACACCCAAAATATTAAAACTTTAAACATCATTTTCCTACCCTTTCACAAACTTAGTAAAGTATTAAGTAAAACATCAATTGCAATTGAGTGAGACATTTACCGAGATAAGTTGAGTATATCCCTACTTATGGACTGCATTGTATATAATGCTAGTTTTGATTCATAGTTCTTCCACGTATGAAGAAAAAGAAAAAAAGAAATGAAAAAGAAGAAAGAAAAAGAAAAAGGAAGAACAATCAAGTAGCATAAATGCGGGGAGAGTACTACATTAATTATGTTTGGATATCTCAGAATTATGTTTTATTATCCCATTTTATCTGTTTGTTGCTTTACTTATGCTTGTTCTTAATCTTTTTTTTCCCTTCTCTGGACCCACCTTAACCCATACCACATTACAACCTTGAACAAGTCCTTTTGATCTATTTATGCATGCAATCCTTGTAGAGGAGCATTGGTGTATTAGTAAGCCTATGGTAGTATAGTTTCATATAGGAAATTTAAGCAAAACACTAACCACAAACAATTTAGAGAAATGAGTGAAGACCGTGAAGAAGATTCATTTGTGCATCTTTACTTATCTTTAAGTGATTTTACCAATTGCAAGTTAGCTTAGAAAATAAAGGCAATAATAAAATAAGAGTTTTCAATAAAACAAACCTTAGTTTATGGTTGTTTTCACCCTTGGAACTATAATTGATCATTGGCACAAAAATAATTATTTCATTAATCATATATTTGGTGTGATACTAAATATTTGTCTTTTCTTAGGATTCGTTAATGTTGGGACCCGATCCGGAAACCGGATCCCAACTGACGAAAAACGGAAGAACATCAAAAGAATCGAAAGCGAAGTAAACGAAACTAACGAAAATCGAATCGCTTAAACGAAGCGAACACAAATCCGACATCCA
>JAOSBN010115203.1:25680-38695 GCA_027563595.1 Erythroxylum suave
GAATTAAATGAAGTTACTAATGCATCCAGTTTTAACTATTAATCTTGGACCCTGAACTTTTTCAGAAGTTAGAATTACTAAATGAGAATTTGAAGGTGTTTCGTCACAAGTAAAAATCAAAATTTGTGAGACAACAATTTTTGGAGTTTAATTAGGTATATTATTATTTCAATATAGCTGTATGGATTAAATGGAAGTGTTAGAATTAAGTTAAGGAGTTAGAAGCTATTAGATGAAATGTAGAAGGGTATGTTTGGAAATGATGGAATTTGTCTTAGAATAATAAGAGAAGATTCAGTTGAGTTCTTATTAATATCTATCTTCTTTTTTGTTTTGATAGAAGAAGAAAGTAGGGAAACTAGGTTTTTATGAGCTGAATAAGAGAGAAAGAAGATGAATAAGAGATTTATGTTTTTTAGATTTTTATGAACCCTTAGCTAGATTTTATTTCTTCTAGATGGATAAACAAAGAGTGGATTAAATCTAATCTCATTTTTGGATAGTAGAGATTTATGGAAGTTTTATTCGTGCATGATGATTAAATGAAAATATATTTGTTCTTAGGGAATCAAGACTATTAAAGGCAAGAATAAGAAGAAGAATAAGCTTGATCTTGGAAATATTAAGAAAATAGGTTGGTAATATGTTTATAGTTTTTGTGATGATCAACTGAAATTATTTGTTTGTATGTGTACTTAAATGCTTACTTTTATTCATTGTGAATATGGGAAAATTTTATGTGAATTTATATTCTATTGCTTTGTAAGAATTTCTGCTGTTGTATTGATAAAGGAAACAGAAAAAAAAAGAAATACGAAAACATGAATATGCTATGAAATCGGCATGCGGCATGCATTAGAAAATCGACTTATGTGGGAAAGAGATATATCATTTCATTCGTCACGTTGACATTGACCTTAAGCCTTCTCCTAGTTGCTCACTTATAGCATATAAGCTCCGAAAAATGGACTCATTTTGTTCATGGTGTAAATTTCAGTTTCGCCATTTTGTTTCATGGGATTCTCTCGAGATATATTGTTTATGCCTTCATTGTGATTTGCTGAGTATGATATATGATGAAATGCTTTGTATAATGGTTGGAAAATGCATGCTATGATTTATGTGATTGAAATTTTAAGTATGTGTTCTATGAACTGAATCCTTATATATATATATATAGTTAGTTAGTTTGATTGTTGTGTTTGTGTGTGGTTTGTCACCAATAGCTATAAGCATATTAGCCACTGAACTTCCTAGCTCACCCCACAATTTCTCTACTCCTCAGGTGTAAGAAATAGTAGATCAGTGAACAAAAACTTCAGTAAATCTCCAAGAAATATATCATTTGTAACTAAGTTAGCTTGTGTTATTTTGGCAACTTTAGAAGCATATTAGCTTAAGCATTTTTTTATTGTATTTTGTAATTATGTTACTGATGTGGCTTTTGTTTGTAATTGGTATAATGTACCTATTCTGTTTTATTTTGAGAAATGAATGATGGCAAAAGTTGAAGAATTCCTTCTGTTCATATCTAATTTTTATTCTATTGAATTTTGCTATATTTTTGGTGGGAAACAAAATTGATAGTTGATGAGAACTTTTGAATAGATTTTTCTAAAGTAACTGTTTTACTAGGAGTTTTTTATGTATGGTTCATGTATGTTGGATTCGGGTCTTCTGTTTTATAAGGAAAGTTTATCCACAGATGAGAGAAAATAAGAGAATAAAGGATTAAAAATGTGATATGAAACTTCCAAAGATAAACTGCATTGATCTAGGCAGAGAGTTGTATTTATAAAAGTTGTAAATCATTCTCTTAGCTTTCCCACAACATAAAGTTTGTAATTTTTGGACTTCTGGATTGAAAGTTACAAAATTTTGAAGTTAGACTATGTGACTGAAAAGTTGCGATCGCGCTTAAGCACGATCGTGATGCCCTTCTCTCATGCATGAGAGAGACAAAAACTCACGTTCGTGACTCTTTTTAGACACCTCTCAAGGGCGTGGGAGATTTTTCATGCCTGTGACTTTTGGTCTTTTGAATTTTGTTTTTATTTATTTCTTAATTCAATTGCTAATTTTTCTTCTAATGCCTAAAACAATTTATTTTCATGTCCATTTTATTCTATTTTAATTCATTTAAATTGTTGGATAATTGTTTTTACTCCTCCTATGAATTTTATTTATTTATATAATTATTTAACACCCAATGCAAGTTATTTTAATGTCTAATTTACCTTATACTATATTTATTTATTTATTTTGTTTTGTGGTTCTACTCCCACTAGGAATTTTTAATCCTTGTATTGTTGATATTAATTATATTTTAAAAATATTCAAATTTAGGGCCCAATGACACCCTGAAAAAAGGAATCGAGACCCGAGACGAACAATTAAAATATGAATCAATAACATGAATATTAATATGGCCATATAAAAAGGAAGCATAGAAATATAAACATATTAACATGGTTACTGACACGTATGTATTTGAAATCATGTTTTAGAGCTCATTAAGATTGTTGTGTTGATAGTCATGTATTGGAAAATGTAGGCAAGCACATGCTTGCTTTCGAAAATGGGAACAAACAATCTTATGGTAAATGCAAAATAAATTTGTAAGTTGGTTAATTATTAATAAAATGATTAATCATATTTGTAATTTTTTTCAAATTGGACAAAATGCAATAATATAACATATTCACACTCATGAAAAATTTTACCTAATAAAATGAAATTGAAAGTTAACAAATCTTAAAACAATTTTCAATTTTTATTTTATGTTATAAGCAATTCATAAAACTTAAATTAACAAACATTCATTTAAAAATGCAAGATATAAGTCATTTCTTCATATTATCTTATCGTAATAATCGAAAAATACTAAATTTGCAATATTATATAACAAGTTGTCATTAATTATAGATTTTTAAAATAATAGGTACATTATTAAAAAATATAGCAACTCCTTAAATGCAATTCCATGACTTCTTGTAAAAGTTACCATGCATCCATATATAAAAACATTCACACATTGAAAAGTAAATAACAGCTTCTCTATATTGTGTTAATACCACAAATGAAGTCACTTACATGCTCTTATTATAAGTTTATTCCTACCAAATTTCAATCACAAGTTAGTAACACACTATTCAAATTCAGAATGGTTTAGTTCCTTCGTATTAATAAATTGTTGATTTTAACCAAGTTAAAGTTCCATATTAATTGAATATTTGGATCTTTAAATTTTAGGATGTATATTTATGTAGATTCATTAGAATAATGTGAATGACTACTAAAAATATCATACCTCAATTAACCCAAAACCTTGGATTTATACATTTAATACCATACCAATGCATAAAAAATCATCACTTACAACAAATAAGTCACACCTTCACTTTAGTATGAGAATACATTAATGAATACAAAGAATATTATTCCTCAATATAGCCCATACTTACAATCTATAAATAAAAGCCATCCATATATACACGAAATATTATCACTCGTAATAGATAAGTAACATCTTCACTTTAATAAGAGAATACCATGAATGAGTACAAAGAATACTATGCCTCAATACAATTAATACTTCCACTCTATTTATTCAATATTATGCCTATATAAAAAAATTGTTATCGCTTATAAACAATTACAAAGAATATCATTTCTTAATAAATCCAATAAATGGACTCTATATATTCAAGTTAAGCTAATGTAAAAAAAAAATCATTACTCATAACAAGTAAGTCTTACCTTCACCTTAATATAAGAATACTATAAATTAGTATAAAAATATCATGCCTTAGAACAAGAACTTTGTATACTTAATAATATATCTTTGTACAAAAATACGATCACTTATAACAAATAAATCAGACCTTCACTTTAATATGAGCATATTATGAATGACTACAAACAATACCATGTTTCAATACAACCAATACCAAGAATCCATACATTTTATACTACACTCTTTTACAAAAATTATCATCACTAGTCAAAAATAAGAAACACCTACACTTTAACATGGGAATATCGTGACTAAGTACAAAAACTTCCATGCTTCAATACAAACTATATTAGAATTTCATTCACATAATAACATGCTTTATAGATTCTACATTAGTTATGAATATCTTACATTATACATTTGTAAATATTAAATATTATTTATCCATTTTCTCAAAATAAGAAAAATGTAATGTTTGAAGCAAATTCAAGCATGTTTAATCTCTTATCAATTTAGTTATTTTCAGAAAATTTAATAAGTTATGGGTAGTACACTACAAATGCAAATAGTTCTACCTTCCCTTAGGAGAGTAGTTTTTTAATGACAAGGAGTAGTACATAATTGATAATCAAATGTCTTACCTTTATTCATTTAATAAATTTTTATGTTTTATAAACTATTGAGTCATTACAACAAAGTGACGTATAAAATGTAATTAGAGAACAAAATCTCTTCATCTCTATATGCTTGAACAACACTAAATGCTTAATCACTAAACTGTTAAGTCCATAAGTTCCATCTTTGCAAGCCTTAATTCATTATCCCCATTTGATACTGCACTATTCTTATCATATGATAGTGATGATAACTTTAACCTTTTATCTCTTTACTTTCACATTATCATTAGTTAAGGTACATCTTTCATTGTTTCTAAATGGTCCTATAATATACATATTCTTCATTCTTAAGTCAACATCATGACCTAAAATCTTATATTGATGTCAAAACATTTCATAAAATAAAAAATTTGTTATTAGAAATACAAAAATATATTATGTTACAAATTTGGTCAACACGTATTTACTTATGACTTCATTATTTCATTTTCTTTACAAATTCTCTTGTTAATGTCTCTTAGTACTGAAATTTTAGTTATATAAAAATTTTTGAAGAACAACATAATCTTATATATTTGTCCACAATCACATGCTTTTATCAATAAGGTGGTAAAATTTGAAGCATGAATATCACATCATAGTATTGTACTTCATATACTATCGTATAATAGATATTTGACAAAATTGATCATATATATATATATATATATACCTATTACATCCATTAATGAGCTCATAGTTTCTTTCTTTTCTTTCTCAGATTGTGTAAATAATATTGAAAACTTGTCGATGACTTTAAATAAACTTAATTCGTATATATTTGGCCAACATGTAAGAGTTTCATTGTACAAATTAGTAGGAAAACAAAATTTAAAGTATGAAATTAAAGCAACTAGACCAACATAATTTGGAGATGATGTCATATTGTGAGATACAGAATTATTTGAGTAACATAAACTATATCATCTTCACGTGTTCCTAAACAATAAACATGTAATGTTATTTTGTGGAGATCAATACAGCTAATAAGACATATAGGAAGATGTAGAGTTATAACACCCCTATTCATAAACGTAGTTAAAAGTTGATGATCAGAAACTTCCTTTTTTCCATGTCCTTCCTTTATTGTACGTCAAAAAAAAAACACATACAAGTTCAAGTTTTACAGGTTTATTTTCAAATAAAATAAAATAAATCATAGTTTAAAAATTGCTCTATTTTATTAAATTCCATCCATAATCTTTTTAATATTTTGAAGATGCATGAACATTAGGGCAAATTGAATTAAAATTTTTTTTATAGGCCCCTATCAATTCTTTTAATTTTAACCATTAGAACATTAGGAGGACTTTTCCCTTGGATAAAGCATAGTATCATTCGAGATTTCTTTTTTCATATGATGCTTGTATTTCTCTCCTACAACACCATTTTTGCAATTGAAGTGTTTGTTTATCATACGATAGTGAAGTCTCAGGATTTGTACAATCATTTACTTACACAGGTATGCAAAGATTTCCTCAAGTTGAGCAGAGATTTAGCTAATCATGAACAACTAATAAAAAGGTGTAGCTAATATAATAAGAAGTGAAACTTTATAGTAAGAAATGTTTGATTCAAAAAATGATATCAAGATTATATTATTTTGACATAAGAATTATGTCATTCACACCTATTTTGTACAATCCATATCCACATTAGTTCCATTCTCAAGTTAGGTACTTTTCATAAATTAGACAACATTCATTAATGAAACCAATAGAGTCAATTTAATATGGACAAAATAAAATAAATTTCAAATATTAAAATTCTTTAAGTAACTATTAATTAAATAAAAAAAAGTTGCAAATATTTAATGACATCTTAGGGTGTTCTTTATTATAAAAGCTTATACAATAATATATCAATTTAATTGTAAGATAAGATTCATCCTTTAATTATAGTCCTGCATTGATTATGAGTTCACAATCATGCTACAACTCATTAACAATCTATAATCTCAAAGAACAATAGATAGATTGATGAAGTCCCTAAATTTCAACAAAGGATAGTTAAAGTTATTATCTACTTTTATGATTGTTTTTAAACATCAACAAGTCACTATAAGTGGTTGAAGTTGAGTCTACAGCTTATTTACATTATAAAATTAAATTTTAAGTTAAACACAAGTACATTAGTACTTTCATACATTGTATATTCCAAAAATTTATGACAACCTACATATATACATTACCAAATCATAAAATATAGTTTAACTGCTAATTAAATAGAATAAAATGAAAGTTTATATTTTTAGCCTGCTCTTCATTGTCACTTAAAAAATATGCAATTTCCCTCATTTGTCGTCATCAACCCTAACTAACAACATTAAAGAAGTAAATATACATAGTCAATCATTTAGTAATAGCATAAAAAATACATTCAATATGTAAGTTATTACTACCAATATGTACCTTAAATAACTAACCTCTTTTGTTTTAACATTTCTTCTTTTGTACCTCCCCCAATTGAGATTTCAATTTTCATGTTCTTGGCCTACCATATGGCTTAGAGAAAAATGGGTCCTTTAACCTAACATTTTTGGAAGAGATTCACTATGCTCAAAATGGTCACCTGTATCCTCAAATCAATTAGATTTGACCATGTAAGTTTTTGACTTTCTTCCTCAAACATATTATATACTTCATCAAAGTTTGATTTTTTTTTGTCACACAATTAACGGCCTAATAAAAATTTGATTCCAATTTTCTTATACTATTGACACTAATATCTTCATCCTATTGAATGTTTCCAACCTTTATTTTTAAATATTGTCAAACAACATCCTTGTGCCACCTCTAACCAAACAGAGGTTCTTTAATTTGTTTCATCTTCACCTTAGTCAAAAATTTGAACATATGTCAATACACAATCCCCTTAAATTAAATAACCAGAACTTGAGCTTAGCAAACATGGGTGACTCACTTGTTGTAACTATGTACAACTTAACCATATTGCACCCTTCACCATCTCCTCTACCTTAGATAACTTGATATTCCCTTTAATCCATTTTTTGTGTCATCTCACGATATATCACACTTATACTTTTTTTTTCATATAATACAAAATAAGGTATTGGTGTACACCTTCTAAATTTTCTACTTAATATCAAATCACATCTTAAATGATATGTTACTTCCTATAGATATGTAATAAAATTCCATTACTATAAAACTGCGGACTTTTCCTTTCATTTGTATATAATTTTTTGGATAAATAGTGAATTTGGGTGAATAATATTTTTACTTGAATAGTGATTTTGGGAACCCAACCTCTAAAAGAATTGAAAATATCCAAAATAGGTATTAGAGTCTAATGATATTGAAATGGATTGAATATAAGTCGAATTGGATGGATTTCAGGAGTTTCAAAAATTTAGGATTAAAATGCCTTTTAGGAAATAATAGGTATTGATGATTTTAAACCCATTTGAATTTTTTTAAAGACTTTAATCAATAATTATTGACCCTAATCAGAGTATTTCATAATCAATTTGACGATAAGACAGTTGTGGAATATTTTCAAATTTTAATTCTAATAGTTGGTGAATTAAATTCATTGAAGGGTTATTTGGCTTTTTTATAAATTGGTATTAGCGGATTAATGAATCGCACTTAATGACCAATTAGAGGATTTCTTAATGGTTAAGAATCATTAATTACTTATTAATGAGTCATCAGAGGTGACCAATGAGAAAATGATGTGTTTGATGAGTCATTAAAGATGACCAATGAGAAATGACATGTGCAATGCACTAGAAGAGTATACAAAACAAAATTTACTTACAAATTGCTTCATTTGGAGAGTTAACTGTGAGAGTGACCAGGAGAGTGAAAATGAAAAGGAAAAGAAGAGAAACCAAGTTGACATTTGGCTAAGGAGAAGATAAAGAAGAGGGTTTTTATGGATTTTGAGTGTGATTTAGAGGAATTTTGATCATCTCTAGGCTCTTATCAATCACCTAATAGATTGAAAGAAAAAGTGGTAAGTTTTTCCTAACTTAAGCTACTAGTTTTGTGGGTTTTTTAGTGGGATGGATCTATTTACAATTAGTGGTGGTCTTTGAGTTGCCATAGAGTAGATGATAAGCTTGGAAGCATTTAAGGGTTGAAAGCAAAAAAGTAAACCAAAACATCAAGCTTGAAAGAATTGGTCAAGGTTAGGTCTTGTGATTAAAAAATTGGTTTGATTTCATTTTATATATTTGGACTTGAATTCATATATGTAGAGAGCTAATTAGTGTGTTGAAAATAAAAAAGAAATTGATTGGTGGCTTAGATGATGAATTTGGACTTGGTGAAGGTTATGTAAGTTCAAGGAATTTTGTGGTTAAATGTTTAGGGATGATATTATATGAATTGAATAATGTCAAAGTTTTAAAACATGTAATTATGATACGATATGTTAAGGAAATGGAAGGATAGTTGATGTGTATCAATTCGGCCAAGCTAGTAAATTGCTGGAGAAACAATTGTTATTTTTAGTTTGATATGTTTGGAAGATACTTGGTATGGATCTTAGGTGAATTGTGATGAAAAATTGGAAGGAAAAGGAAATGATAATATGTGTGTGTGTGTGTGTGTGTGTGTGTGGTGAGGACAATTCGACCTTAAGAGGAAATGCAGTTGTTCGTATGAGTTTCTGAAGTTTGATTATGGTTAAGGTGTAAATAAGCTGAAAATTTAGGGTTGTTATTGAGAAAAATCAAATGGAAAAACTTAGCAATAATAGCATTACATATTTGGCCATATGGTGAATTAATTGGGTAGGATAGTGCTTTGAGGAAATTGATGAGTTAGAATAGGTAAAATATGGTATTTAAGTAATTTTCAAAGTTAGATTTTGAAACAAAGAACAATAGATTAACTTATAGAAGTTAAAGCGGAAATATAATTAGCGTATTATTACGCGATTAAACAATAACCTCGAATTCGGTTAAACTAAAAATATAGTTTTGATGCCTTATTTCTGAATTCAGAAATAAATGTCTAAGCGAAATTGAAATGTGCTTAATTGATTATGAATATATTCTATAACACATAGTGATTATTGCTATGAAAATGCTTAAGATACTAACTTTGACTCATATGTCGTTTTAGGCACAATTCGAAAGTAAAGAAGCTAAAGTGAGACAAAACACTATATTTGAGCCTTTTTTTAAAGAATCTTACTCATTTGTCTTTATGGATCAAGAAGAAGAAGGTTAAAGCAAGAAAAAGGCAAGAAAATACAAAAAAAAATGAAGAACATGAAAAGTGAAGAGTGAAAAAGTATGCTCACAGCCATGCTTGAAATTGCATGTCTCATGCCCATACAACACCTCTTACTACCGTGGGAGGCCAATGAATGGCCATAAAAGGCCATGCACAATAGTGAGAGGTCAACGCATGGCTATGAGAGGCCATGCATGCCTGTGACACAGTGCCACCTCACCTATTTTTAACCTAGTCTTTAGTTAAAACTAAAGGTGTTGTGACGGCTGAGGGTATGAAACTTTTTAGGTGTTTTCGGCTAGGAAAGAGTGGAGCTTCAACTAGGAGGCATAAAGAGGGCAACAGAAGCTCTTGATCATGAGAAACCCATAGAAGGGTAGTTTTTTGACACCAGTTCGAAGATGACATCAACACCGATGACCCAGTTAAGCAATCCTTCCATGTATTTGTTATTTCTTTCTCTTCTTATGGATTGATTGTGTTATCCTATGCATATGAATTTAGGTTTTTTGTATAATGATCTTATTATCATATAGCTTGAATGTTTATATATAAACCCATAGCTAGAATTTTAATATAATCGGCAATTGTTATATTTGAGATTCATTTGTAGAAACTAATAATTCGTAATCATCAGGGATAACATAACCTAAGTTGAATGACATGAGCATATGAGGTTGATGCTTAGATTAATCAATTTCCCTAATTCATAATATGACTACCCAAATGAATATAGAGATCGTATCCTAGGTTATTCAGTAGTTAGGTTTAGTTAATGATCATATCTTAATTAAACATGACCTAAGGAAAAACTCAGGTTAATAGAGCTTATCATTATCCTATGATTAATAGTTCAAGGAGAGGTAAAAGAGAAACAATTCTATGAAATATGTTTAATTAGGGTATAGACTAAGATTGAACCAAAGAACTGAACCCTAAAGAATTCACCACTTTCATCATTTTTGCATGTTTTCTTTAATTTGCTTTTGTTTGTTAGCTTTGTTTTATTTTTCTTATTTTAAACCCCCCAAACCTTAACACCGATTAATTTCATTTCAAAAGCTAATCAAACATTCTTTGTGGGATTGACTTAGACTCACCACTGCAATAGTAGGTCTAGTTTATTTTACATAGCATTACAACGTGTTGTTATCAAATTTGGTGCACTTGCCGGGAAGTGTGGTGCTTTAGTTTTTGTTCTTGATTTTTATTGTTGTTTTGTTCATATTTGTTTGCAAATTATTTTTTTTTAGTTATTTCAAGATCTTTTCAAATTTTCTTTAGTGTTTGTTATATTAAATATATGTATATTTATGGAGGGAAGTAATTTTTTCTATAACTCATATTCCCAATCTTATAACCAAGTTTGGACCAATCAATCTAACATTAGTTATGGGTAGGATAATCAATATAATTACCTCCATGATAGTTTACAGGAAACAAAACAATACCATTATAAACCAGAAGCTTCTTATCATGACTCAGACATCTTTGGAGGATTTGCTTAATATTATGATTGCTAATAATCTTCAATTTTAACAGAATATATAGGAGTTTCAACAGGGTGTATAGCAGTTTCAACAAGGTGTGCAACAGTTTCAGCAGGATGTACAACAGTTTTAACAGGGAGTATAATAATTCTAGCTAGACAAAAGGCAATTTTGGTCTAACTTCCAAGAATGCGAGAGCCAACAAAACTCTTGTACATCCTTGGAAGAATTAGTTAACGTTGTCGCTGCTAACACTTTGTAATTTTAGTAGGAAGTGAAACATTTCCGGCAAGATGTAGTGTTTAGGTAGGGAGATAACAATCACCTAGAACCAAAAAGTGAAGAGGAGCAACCATATCAACCTAAGGTATACCTAAGGGATGTTAGGTGAGAAACCTTACAGAGTGAAGAGGAGCTTAAGAACCTTAAGAATATCACTTAAAGAATTGCTTCTGTCGAAAAAGTGGAGGAGGAGCTCGAAGCAGAAAAGGATACATCTTTTAGCTTCGAGGTAAATACTGAATTCCAATTTGTTGTTATGACTGACTCTTTACCTTTACCTAGCATGTTAGAAAAATTAAACGAGGAGGAACAAGGTGAAGAGACAATTGAGATATTCCAAGAGTATAGGGAATCAGTAAAGATTAAGAATCTGAAGATAGGGCATACATTAAATGTGAATGATCATCAACTGATACATTATCCTAAACAACCTCATGTGGAGATAGTTCAAAATGTGATACCTGATGACCATAAATTTGTCACGTGAGGAATGTATGAAATCGAGCCAGCAACACCAAACAAAGGGACTTTTTGGAAGGCAACCCAAAGGAAGTAAATTTCTTTTCTTTACATTTCACATCTCTTTAAATATACATTTTATTTCTAAGTTTGTTTGTTCATAAGTTTTCAACGAAAGGAGAGAAAGAGTAAACAAACAAACAAATAATTTCTCATTTTCTATTGCTTTTAGGATTATATAGTCAAGATTAGAGAATGAGTTGACAAGAGAATTTCATGAAACTTTAACATGTACTTTTTCCTTTGTGATTGGTCAATGTGCATTATTTTTAGAAGAGTAGTGACTAGTGGTGGACAAAGCTAGTTAGATTTGAGCCTTATTAGACTAACAGATCCATATCAATTTTATTGTCTTTTGATAATATGTGACCTTCATGCAATGTACATACTAACTTTTCTTTGATTTTCTATTCAAGAACATATTTTTATCACATGCATTAAGAACATATTTTTATCACATGCATTCGCATGGAAATGATTATGCATTCTTTGTTGTTTTCGAACTACATTAGCCAAATAGCCTACCCATTATATGATTTTTCCCTTGTTAAGCCCCCTTAAGCTTCATTTGCCTTATCTTTGGGTGCTAACCATTTTATGTGCTTAAAACCTAACCAAATGTCCTTCATAAGCCTTAAAGCTAGTGGAACATCTGTTGATTGTTGAGTTTGTGGATCTACAAAAGTATAAGTGTGGGGGTGTACATATGTGTGGGACGGTTATAATATTAGATGTTATTTTATGTCTTATCATTGAAATTCCCATGTTAATGTAGTTTCTTTTAATTTTATATGAAAAACAGAAAAATAAAGAAAAAGAAAAGAAAAATGAAAAAAGAGAAAAAGATAAATCTATCAAAGAGGAAATGCATATGTATTGAAAAGTTGTTTATGATTAATCTTTCCTCCTAAAGTTGTATTGAATGGGTTACTTGAGTATGTTGAATTTAAGGTAGGTGTTGTCTTGGAAGGTTTGCTCATTATAGTTTCAATGTATTGTTATTATCAATATTTGCAACGCCAAACTCTTTGAGCCCTTTTTGTAATGGTCTATACTTGGAGATACTACTGTATATTGACATATACATGGTTGTATATGAGTTCAAAAATGTATTTGAATCCT